>CAEFZY010050563.1:0-52676 GCA_903066815.1 Brachyrhaphis roseni
CCAAGCGGGGTGTGTATCATTTTGAGTTTCTCTTCTGATTTTAGTTCTGCAATAAAGGCTTTTGCTACTCACCCCTAAAAAGTCATAAACACCGCCTACTCCTTCCTGTGTTGGGAAAATTGTAGCAATGAACAGCATCTAAAAGACAGAAGGATAATGATGGTAGAAGAGTAATGCTGAAAAGTAAAGATGGATTCAAAACTCAGACCCTGTTGTCTGAATCAGTGAACACAACATTCAAAATCGCTACCGCCTCTTGCTGTTACTGCAAGAATAAACTATTTTCAGGATTTGTGAGGTGTTTGAAACACAAGTTATAGAGTAAGAACAGAGAGAGGATGTTTTAAATGTAAGATGGATTTTCTGTGACATCTCTAAACACCAATCACTAATAAAAGATGTAGAGATGCACCGATTTGAAAACTTGAGCTGATGCCAATATCTGTTATCAATATTGCTGTTGTGGTAGATAATCAATATTTATGATACTATCTGTATTTTACTACCTTTTTGCCACCTTGAAGAAAACGACCACACTGCTGACTTCATCACTACTTCTCTGCTTCAGCTGAACTCCCCACAATCCTTTGCTGCGTCACTGTCACATGACCGACCCCCCTCCTCCCTCCACCTACATAAACAAACAGGAGCCAGATGGAAATTAATATTTGTTGGAAAACTTATCAGTCCAGTTTTATGGGACCAATATCCATGTGTTTAAAAAATACAAAATATCAGCCAAAACCGATGTCAGTGCTGATATATCATGCGTCCCTAAAAAGATGTTAAAATATATAAAAGAAATTTTGAGCCAGGTGGGAGGCAGAGTGCATGTTCACGGAGGTAAAAGGCAAACCTGTGTGGAGAAAGTTTGGCTGTAATGAAAGAATATGATCTAAGAAGGCACTATCAAACTTCTCAGAAACACACAGACAAAAATATGGACATCATAGAGCAGCACAATATTGCATTTTCAGTTTATAATTCATGCACTTTAATTTCTGTATTAATCTTGATATTAAGAAACATATTTTGTTTTTCAAAACAATTAAATTTTTTTGCTCTTTGCCTGTTGAAAATGTTTTTCCTTGAGGTTACTGACAGAGCCATAACAAAATATTGCTTAATTCTTTTAATTATTAAATAATATACATGCATTAGGTCAATAGGCTATGTGCAATCATTTCAATATATTTGAATAAACATTGAACCAATCCGGCCCTCAGCTTGTAGCAAATTAGATTTTTTGGCCCTCGGTGTATTTGACTTTGACATCCCTGGTGTAGAGAATAAGGTTTGGACCACAAGGCTTTTCAACCACTTCAAAATAAAAGAACAAATAAATTAACTAACTACAGTCAGAGGTTGGTAGAGTTCCCAAATATACTCAGATCAAGACAGTCATTTTTAAAAATGACATCAGACAGACCAAAAATATCAAGCTATGTGGAAATTTTGGTATTTAATAATTATAGAATAACAAAATTGGGCAAAGTAGTTTTTTTTCAATATCAGTGGTTTTCAACAAAGAACTTAGGAAACTTTAACTAACACTGCAGGTTTTTCAAAGAAGTTACTCACAGTAGGTAAAGTATCCTAACATTTTACTCAGATAAGAGTAGCGATACTTCAGATTACTCAAGTAACAGTAGAAAGCATAGTATATTTTTCCATGGCACTATATCTGCAATTCTGCTTATTATTTAATTGCTGGTATTTATAAGCTGATTTATATTTTTAAGCATTGTATAAATACTATGTAAAAAAAAAAAAAACTTCTAAAAGTGCATTTTTTCCAAAATGTTACACAAACAGTAGAGGTAACTAGTCAAAATGCTAATGGAGTAAATGAAAGATTAGCTCTGCTATTAACACAGTATCAAGTTATACACATTGTAAATGTTACTATTATTATACTATTATTAATAATATCACAACTATTATTGAGAAAAAAATGGATTTATTTCTCAATAAATCAATTTTTGCATTTATTGAGAAATTATTGCTTTATGGCAGCTGGACCAACATGCTGACTGGTTATACTGTTAACTTAACTTAACTTATCGCTGTGCTATCAGTGTTGATATCAGTCACTTTCACCTGGTCTGCTGAACATTGCTGTATATAAATTAATGTCACCATTTCAATACACAAATATATTTTGACGCCATGTAAAACGGTGCTACTTAGCTTTACACGATAACATGTTTGCAATCAGTTGTCTGTTTTCCAGCAATGTAGGTATTGGCAGTTTATTTCTTTGTTGTACATTTGTAAACGTTTGTGTGCATTTTTTTCTTCTTTCAAAAGCTACACCGACACACAACTGCAACAGTAAAAGGTCCCATAGATAGAAAACATACAAACAATATTTTTTTTGTCCCCTCCCTTTTTTTCTCTTTTGGAACAGAAATGAAAGATGAATCTTTACAAAAACACTCTGAACTCTTTGGGTTTTCCAGTCAAACAGGCTTCATTCGCACTGAGCAACAGAGATGAGTTCAAACATAAAACTTCCTTCTACAGCCAGCGAAGAACCTCTGGGCAAATGAAGGGATTTGATCTGTTGCACAACATGCAGCACGCCCCAGCAACATGCAAATAAATGATGTGGCTGCTCCGCTGCGTGCCAGCCTCCCTCCTGTGAATAAAGGAGGTGCCTGTTTGTACTTTTGATCTGAAATGAAACTTAACACAGGGAGGAAGTCCACAGGGAAGGACACGAACTCTCACTAGGAGGGAGTAGGCATAGGAACCTGTGAGCAGAGGGAACGCTTCGCAACCTGAAGGTAAATTTCTGCTCTAAATGCAACATTTTTCATCATAAACCTTTGATTTAAAGCAGAAAATTCTGCATGATTTTATAACTCTGTGATATGATCACACAATGGGAGTGACACAAAGTGACAAGCTGTAAAACCATAATGTATGAAAGCGTGAGGTGTGTAAGTTTGCACAGTCACTTTCATCAGCTTGTAGGAAGTAATGGTAAAATGTAATGGTTTTTTCTTTTGTGTAATTTGTTGAAAATTAAGTAATTTGTCTCCTAAACAAAGTTGAAAAAAATTAATTATAAATTCCAACTATAAAACTCAGTCCAGGAACAGTTTATTTTCTGAATTGTAACACTCATGTTCCTTACTGTTTGGACGCATGCAACGTTTCCTCTATGCGGACAGCTGAGCATACATCACAAACTAAGTGCTCGAAATATCATAAAAACAGCAGCAGTCTGTTTATCAGTGACCTTTGAACCTCATTTCCACAGCTTTCCAGGCCGCCGTCTGCTTACACACAAACAGTGCTTTTGTGCAGCGTGTTGGTATTTATTAATGATTTAAAACATGAAAGCATTAATAAAGGAGAAATTCAATTCAGTTGATGTATAATTCGTACACAGAAATGTACAGTTAACAAAATCCAATCGGATCTAAATGCATGTATTCCAATTCAATCTTGATTAGTAAACATTGCAGGCAAGTTGGTGTATTAATCAAAATGCTAATAATAATAATAATAATAATAATAATAATAATAATAATAATAATAATAATAATAATAGAAGAAAAATTAGATTGACACACCAGTCAAATGTTTCTACATTTTGTCTGGTTACAAATGAAATTTTCTATACATTTTCTAACCCAAATCCAGTTTTCCATAGAACTTTATTGAGGAGACTGAAATATATTAGAAGAAAACTTTCCCTGAACTTGGTAATGGCAGCATCATACTGTGGGGATGATTTTCTTCAGCAGCAACACCAGCTTCAGGCAGTAGACCTGAAGCTGGGCTGGAAGTTTCCTTTATATTATCATTATTACTACTCTAAACATACATCCAGTTAAAATGGTCTAGTCAAAGTCCAGCGTCCAGTGTGTGTGTGGCAAGACATAGAAATATGGCAACCCTGCTTATATTTTCCAGCTACAGCTGTGTATTATTTTAGCTTTGGGAAAGTGTGAGCTTTCTTAAGGGGATGGTTTAAAGCCAATATTCAATCAGAGTTTATTACACAACGTTTGGGTTGGGATATGAAAGTTTGGGGTCCTCTTCAAGAAATGAGCATAAATACCAAAAATGGTCAACAGAAACGTATGCATTTTTTAAAATGCTGTAAAAAAAAAAAAAAAAAAAAACAGTGCAAAAAAATAAATAACAAAATGATGACCAACAGTGGTTGGCAGCGCTAACTAAAGAGCTAGATGTGCTAACTATTATAACCACAGGCATTAGTTTGACCATAGCTAAAACACTACAACAACATGTTATTTAAAGGAAGCTAATGCTAACGTGCTAAAATGAACCATTTAAATACCAACAATGACGTGTTACTGCATGGCATGTCGCCCTCAACAGGGTCAAACTAGTTATTACACTCCTACCAGAAAAAATCATTTAGGGGATGCAAAGTTTGCTAAAGATTTTCAAAGCTAGAAAAAAGGTTAACGCGCTAAACAAAGGAAAAAAAAAATCAAATGTATCAGCTGAAATGTACCCACCACTGTTGATCAAACATCATCATCAATTTTTTCATTTGAGACGAGAACACATTCTGGTTTTGATGAGATATAAGTGTCGTTGTACCGAGATATAAAACTTATGAGTTCAGTTTTACATCTCATGAGTTTCTCATAACGAGGAACTTTTATACCAAGATGATGCTCCTGTATTTTTTTTCCCCTAGCTTTAGCGGCTAAACTCTTCTGTAGATACGAGACGTTTTTTTTTTTCATTAGCTAAAACAAAGAAAATCATTTAAAAAGATTTCAATTGTTTGGAAGCTTTACCTTAACTGAGATATTTTCTTTAAGCAGACATGGCCGC
The DNA here is from genome assembly GCA_903066815.1 of Brachyrhaphis roseni. Lineage (NCBI taxonomy): Eukaryota > Metazoa > Chordata > Actinopteri > Cyprinodontiformes > Poeciliidae > Brachyrhaphis > Brachyrhaphis roseni. The sequence continues at coordinate 4,828 of CAEFZY010050563.1, forward strand.
CGTCTCTGTTCCAAACAGTGACTCCACGCTGGAGAAGAATCTAACCTGCTCCATCTGCATGGACATATTTACCAATCCGGTCACGACGCCTTGTGGTCACTCTTTCTGCAGGACGTGCCTAGAGCTCAGCATCTCCCCATATCGGGTGAACGACATGTGTCCGCTTTGCAAAAAATATCTCAACAAACCTCCAGACGTCAGCATTGTGCTAAGAGACATCGCCATGCAGATGAAAAACACCATTAGCAACAGGAGTTTGGGGGCACCTGGGGATGTACTGTGTGATGTCTGCAAGGAGCCGAAGCAGAAGGCGAAGAAGTCCTGCCTGGTGTGTCTCGCCTCGTATTGCCCAGACCACTTGGAGAACCATTCGAATCCAAGGCTGAAGGGCCACAAGCTGGTGGAACCAGTGGAGAACTTGGACGAAAGGGCCTGCCTAGACCACGGACGCCCGCTTGAGCTGTACAGCAGGACTCAGCAGAGGAGCATCTGTGTTCGATGTATGGAAGGACGTCAGGATGAAGTGGTCTCCACAGAAGAGGAATGGCTCAAGAAGAAGGTGATCTAAACTTCCTGATTCATTCATCTGCAACCTTTTACCTATTTAAACCTTTCTCCATTTGCTAAAGAAGGTTTAAGAGGCACAAGCTACTGTTAAACAGTAGCGAAATTTAGCAAATATAGGCTGAAACTTTTAAAATGTGCCTGCTTGTTGTCTTTTACAGACTGAACTTGAAAACACCAAGAAGGACTTAGAAGACAGAATTGAAATAAGAAAGAAGAAGATGGATGGGATAAACAAAGCTCTCAGGGATTGCAAGGTAGGTATGAGAGCCAACTATAACTAAAGGACCAGGGCCAAAGTAAAACCTGTTCAAGAAAAAATTACCAAAAATCTAGAGCTTGTTGGAGCAAAAATCTTCAATCAAGGATCTAATACTAAGTCTTTTCCACAGCTGAAATGTCAGACAGAATTCACTTTATTTTAGACTGTCATGTTTAGTTAAGTTTACCACAAGAGGCATTTTAGCTGGTAATGAAGGTCAGAAAAAAGAAACCATAAAAAGTTAACGTAATCAAATCTTGCATCTTTCCTCTGCCATTTTGATAAAACTCTAATTGAGCTCGGAATAAAAGATAAAACCAAACTCCCTCAGTTAGTTCTGCCTCAGTCTGAGCATACTGAGATTTAGCATTAGCCTAAATGCTAAATAAAACATGTAAGCTAATTTTGTATTAGATGTGGACAAAGCGGGTCAGAGCAGAATCAGAGGTTTTCATACAAATTAGGCCAAAGTTCTTAATTTTACCCAAAAAGTCAACGACGGCCATATGCCGAAAGAAAAAATAAGAAATGCCCACATTCAACCATTTTTTGGTGTACACCACTTTTGGCTTTTGGGCATACGTACATTTTACTGTTGTTAATTCACATGCTGTTTTCTTCTTCTATTAAACTGTGTAATTCTGTGACGCCATCACGCATTGTTGTACTTCATTGTGGCCAGCACGTCGCTCGCCGGGACGACCTGGGATCCAGAGGAAGAGAGAGAGCCTGACTTTTTCCAAAGTTAACTTATTTTAAAACTCTTTTTCTTAACACTATTGTATGTATTGACGCAGCGTTTTATAACTGAGACCCCAGATGCGTAGAAATTGCAACGCTGGAACATTATTTACGAAAAGCAACAAAAGCCATAGAAAAGCATCGGCAGATAATAGTGAAAAAAGATGAGCTAAAAGCAGCTTTTAAAATCATTTTTTCTCGTTTCCAGGACCTGATTGAAAACGAGTGGTGGGACATCGAAGGGGTTTTCACAGCACTGATTGCCATTGTGGAGGCAGCCCAGAAGAAAGCTCTTAGGCCACTAAAGAGCAAAAGGGAGGAAATGGAAAAAGAAGGAAAAGAACTGAACGATGAGCTGGAAGGCGAAATCAACAAAATTGAGACAACAATCTCAGAACTAGACGATATTTCATCACTAGAAGATCACATTCTTTTCCTACAGGTTGGAGGAAAATCACTTTAGAATGTTAACTGGTTTGCAAAGTCATTATCAAGGATTTATGTTAGAAAGAAGTAGGTATAGGAAGGTTTGGTGCTTTGAAGTCTGTTAGGTAATCTGTCTGTTTTGTGTCTGTTCAGAGATACCCGTCTCTGTCAGATCAGGATGACATGACTGACTGGACGGATGTTGAACTTGACACTTCACTGTCCTTTGGCTCCATGAGAGAAACTACAACAACAATGGTTAAAAACATTCAGCAGGAGGTGAAGAAGCTGGACTCCACTGGTAAGAGTTGACTTAATTGTGGGATAGTAAATGGAACAAAAATGGCTGGCGTTGATGAACAACGTAATTTTTTTTTTGCAGAACTCAAAAGACTTCCAACGTTTTCAGGTATGTAACATGTTTGACTTTTTTTCCCTAAAGGTGTCTTGGAAATAATGATAGTATCTGCGTTTTCATTGACTGTTTAATTGCGTGATTTGACATTTCGAGAATAAATTTAGTGGAATATCACAGTTTTGTGCACATCTGTAATGGAAATGCAACCACTGAGCTCATAACATATTTTCAATTTGATCTCAACAGTGAACGTAAAGCTGGACCCAGAAACGGCACACAAAAGCCTCATACTTTCACCTGATGGGAAGAAAGTACAAGATGGAGGAGAAAACCAGGAAGTGGCTGATTCTCCTGAGAGGTTTGATGTGTTTGGTAGCGTCCTGGGACTCAACAGCTTGACCACTGGGAAGGCTTACTGGGAGGTGGAGGTCAACAACAGGAGCGGCTGGGATCTAGGTGTAGCCAGAGGCAGCGCCGACCGTAAAGGGAACCTGACGCTGAGCCCAGATAACGGTTACTGGGTTCTGGTACATTATGAAGCAGAGAACTACGCCGCCATGACAGCACCACCAACCCGTGTCTCCCTCGATGGGAAACCTGATAAGGTCGGGGTGTTTGTGGACTACGAGGAAGGTCTCTTGTCCTTCTACGATGTAACAGCAAAGTCTCACATCTACTCGTTCACCGAGTGTTTGTTCAAAGACGAGCTCCACCCGTATTTCAGCCCACATATGAAACAGAAAGAGATGAACTCTGAGGCCATGGTTATTTCTACTGGATATTACTTTGAATTTGATGAAGAATGAAAGTGTTTGACTACCTTTGTGTTTAACCATTCCAGTGGATATCAGTGATTTCAAAACTTGGATTTGTTCAGCAGAAGACTGTTGGAAAAAAATCATGATAAATTGCCACAAAGAAATGAATGGGGAATTTTTTCTTTTCAAATTAAGCAACAAATGTTTGCCTTTACACTTAAAACCACTTACATGTTTCAAGTTTTCAATAAAACTGGCTAAGCCACTAAAACAATTTTTAAATGAGGATACACATGCTAACTAGCCAGATGCTAACTAGCTTATGCTAAACCAGGCCTACTTTCATCCTTTCCTACTCAACACAAACCATTGTTAGCTCTTGTATGTAAACCACTGGAAGTAATTGGATGTACTTTTGTTTGTTTATTTTGTAACTAAGCTTTTATAATCTGAAAAATAACTTTGAAAAAAATCATAAAACTAACAGATTTAATACAGCTTTATATAACATTTGCTGAGACTTGGTTGTGATATTATGCAAGCTAAATGGTTCAAATGACAGATTGTGATAGCTAATAAAAGTAAAATCACTTCTTGCATTTCAGTTTGATTTAAAACACTGTATCTTTACAGTAGAGGTGGGCGGCTCGCCCCCAGATATCGATATTATCAATATCAAGTCAGTATCAGTATTGGATCAACACTAGCGTGGTAAGATCGATACTTTAGTTTCAGATTCCCTTTTGAAATGTGTTTTATTTTTGTATTTTGGTATCTTTACTGTCTGATGACAAATGAAACTTAAATATTAAAATGTATCAATATTGGTGATACTGGCCCTGTATTTACTTGGCATGAGATCGACATCTAATTATGCAGTACCGCATACTGCATATCTTTGTCAATTTCCACCAAAATATCCACCAAAAGACTCAGAAATATTGAGATCAATCTCAGACATTTTCTAGAAACAACAGAAATAAAGAACATTTCTGAATCTTGAATGTCAAACATTTTCATGCTTTTCTACAAAATTTCTAGAAAACAGACATTTACTCCTCTGTTTTTCCCTTTCTACAATGGCCCTAACACGCCGTTGTAGAGAGGAAATGACCAGCATCAAGCTCTGACTGCTCTGTAAGTGAATCTAGTCATACAAGTCATATATCTGGCATTTTTTGACTCAAATAAAGTTTGGATTCATGTTGTGGTAATTGTCGTTAGATCATCCCCTGCAGGTTATTGTCAGCAAACGTTTAATTTGAATCTGTATTTCTAATACAGTGTAAAATTCATGAAATCCATGTTTTTTTCAGTTTTTACTCCAACTTGGTAAGATCTACATTTTCCTCTACATTTTCCTTCAATATTGCTGTATTTACATGACAAGCGGTTTAATTGGTTTATCATAAAACTAGCACAAAGTAAACCTGACCAGGCACCATAAGGGTTGTTTTCCTCGACAAGTTCTCCAAGCCATTCAATATTATGGCTTGGAAGTTCATACCCATTTGAATGGAATTAAGAAATTACATCTATTAACATAACTAATTGCTTAGTATTTTTGCATAATTGTTCTTTTTAAAATAGCTAGTGAAACCTGTATTTTTAAGCATTGTGTTTAGATGCATTCCAGATTAAATATGTTCATATTTAAGAACAAGTAAACAATCTGCTGTATAGCTCAGTGAGAAATAAAAAATAAAACCATGATGCTGTTTTTGTAAATATAGGTGTTTCACCTTATTTTGGCTTTAAGATGATGAATGAAGCTTTACACCAAATATTAAAGTCAAACAGGCTTCACTACTGAGCAGCACACACTCTGTAAACATGAACCCTCGTTCTGGAGCCCATCAATACCTCCCACAGAGTCTTATCTGTGGCTCAACATGCAACACGCCCCACCACGTGCAAACAGATAATTCTAGTATTTATTTTTGTGCCAGCCTCGCTCTCTCAATAAAAGAGTCTGGCTGGACTTTTGATCGGAAATGAAACCCACGCAGGAAGGAAGGAAGTCCAAAAGTTGCATCCCAAAGGTAAAAGTCTGTGGATCTGCACTATTTACGGGCATATCAGTCTGTTGTGTTTGCTTCTTGTAAGGATGTGATTAACACCGACACCCTGCCCTATATTTTTAGCAGCGAGTGTTGATTTTACAGTGCAATGCAGCGTGTCAGTAGTTGGGCAATTATTTTCAATCATGAACTAGAAACCCTATGGTTGTTCTCTCTCTATAGAGGGAGAGAGGTGGTAAACTTGTTCACACAACAGGTTTACCACCATGATAGGCTTACCATAACAAACTGTCATGAGGTTTAGGATTGTAGGTCGAGGTGCATAAACTTATTGCTTGTAGATATACAGAGAATTGTTATTTTTAGGAAATGACTGTTTTGCATTTGAGAAGTGAATTTAGAAGTCTGAAAAAAACTAATATGCAATGAATAAACAACTGAACCTGCACATAAAAGATGATCAAGTCAAATGATTTGAAAATGTAGAATTACAGTGAAACTTAAACTTAATGCTGTGTGTGTGAGTACTCCTATTATTATTTCTCAAAAACCCTTTGTGGGAAAGAAAGAAAGCAAATGTATTAATGTTCACTTTTCAACTAAGACAACTTGATGCCTTTTTAATAACTGCTTGTTGGATTCAGAAATGTAGTAAATGTTGCTGGTGAAGCATAAACTCCAAGACTCAATGAATAATCAATGAAACAATAGTTTTTTGATGCAACTTTCTATTTGATTCCAAAAAGTGAACAGAGTTTATCTTAACTATGTGACTTTTCTTTAAACAGACATGGTGTCCACCTCTAAAGGACGGCTCTACCACAACACTCGTGAGTCCAGCAGAACGTGCCTAGAACGTTACATCTGGTCAGTTTAGATTAAAGCTATACACATTCGTTGCCCAAAGAATTGAGAGAAAATTCTTGATGTCAATATTCTGCTGGAAGATATCGCCCAAAAGATGAAGAGCACAAAAAGTGTAGAGTGTACCACGGTTGGGGAAGTTTCTTGTGATGTCTGCACCGAACCAAAGCTGAAGGCTGAGAAGTCCTGCCTTGTGTGTCTCACCTCATATTGTGCACCACACTTGGAGAATCATCATTCAGCTAAAAGACTCAAGGGCCACAAGTTGGTGGAACCGGTGAAGAACTTGGACGCAAGGGCCTGCCTGACTCATGGATGCTCACTTGAGCTGTACAGCAGAAAGCAGCAGAGGTGCATCTGTGTTCGTTGTATCGAAGGAGGTCAAGAGGAAGTTGTCTCGACGGAGGAGGAATGCCAAAAGAAGAAGGTACCATAACTTCCTGATTCTGTTTGTCTTATCTGCTAAGCCTATCACCATTTTATAAATGAAAGGAAATGTTAATGTTTGAAGATGTTTTCTCTCTGTACCTGTAGGCTGAACTTGAATGGACCAAGACGACATTACAACAAAGAGTTTCAATGAGAAAAACAAAGATGGTGGAGATCAACAGGGCCCTGAAGAGTTGCAAGGTACATGTGCCTCAAAACAGGCCAACGTCTGTGATCCTTGATGGGACACCCAATCACACCAGTTCATTAAAATATGTAATTACAGAGGCACTAATTGTGTCTCTGTTGATCTTAAAATTGCGAAAATTGGAATTATGAAAATAATTTTTCTTAAGTGAAATACGTTAATTGGTATTTATCAAAACTGCAATGGAAACACTTTTTTTTCGCACCACACAAGCCATATGATCAACAACTGGATGTTACTACTGGTAGAAAATAAGAAGATGACAGCAGGAAATGGTATGAGGATGATGGCGCGGCATGTTTTTTAATGACTTAGTAGCCAAAGCTCTGATTGCCCGAAACAATTTTTGCTGCATCTTTCGAATCTTCAGGGTTTTCGAGTCGAGGTAGAATTGGTTTTTGCAACAAGTACACGTCTTCAACACGATGACTGGTTATACTCATTTTCAGGAGCAGCTTGAGTGGTGGGACATTGAGGCAGTTTTCACTGCTGTGATTGCCATTGTGGAGGCAGCCAATACAAAAGTAGTGAAACCTCTACAAGACAGGAGGCATGAGCTTGAAAAACAAGCGAAAGACCTCAAAGACGAATTGGAAGCTGAAATCAACAGACTTGAGATGACGATCGCTGAACTGGACAACATATCTGCGCTTGAGGATCACATCCATTTCCTACAGGTCTAGTGTCTGTTAATACTGTTTTTGAGTTAGTGTGGTCTACAACACAGTCGTTTTTGTCTTGATTGTCTTTTCTTTGCATGTTTTTTTCCAACTCTATACAGAGGTACCCGTCAATTTCCATCCGGGATGATATGAAAAACTGGAATGATGTAAAACTTGACACTTCGGTGGCTTTTGGTTCAGTGAGAGGAATCACAACAACTATGATTAAAGAAATTCAGCAGGAGCTGGAGAAGCTGGTCACCACTGGTAAGAGGTGTCGTTTTGTTGGTGAAAGTGGAAACTGAGTACTGTGGAGTAAAAACCGTCCTCTTATGTTTACAGAACTGAACAGACTCCAAAAGTTCACAGGTGTGTTACATAACTTAATGTTTTCACAAGAAAGCCATGGTTAACATCCTGAAATTATTTGTAACGTTTCAACAGTGGACATAAAGCTGGACCCAGAGACTGCAAACCGACGTCTCATACTTTCACCTGATGGAAATGAAGTGCAAGATGGAGGAGAAAACCAGGAAGTGGCTGATTCACCGAAGAGGTTTGATGTGTTTGGTAGTGTACTGGGACTCAACAGCTTGACCACTGGGAAGGCTTACTGGGAGGTGGAGGTCAACAACAAGAGCGGATGGGATCTAGGTGTAGCCAGAGGCAGCGCCGACCGTAAAGGGAAGCTGACGCTGAGCCCAGATAACGGTTACTGGGTTCTGGTACATTATGAAGCAGAGAACTACGCCGCCATGACAGCACCACCAACCCGTGTCTCCCTTGAATGGAAACCCAATAAGGTCGGGGTGTTTGTGGACCAAGAGGAAGGATTGGTCTCTTTTTACGATGTGACAGCCCGGTCCCATATTTACTCTTTCACTGAATGTTCATTCAGAGACGAGATCTACCCGTATTTCAGCCCACACTATAAACAGGGTGAGGTGAACTCTGAAGCTTTGGTTATTTCTTCCGGTCACCATTCAGAAATGGATTAATGGACTCAATTGTTAGTTCAGCTAACTTCCATTCACATCACCTTAACTCAGGTCAAGTCTCAATTATCAATATAGGCATTTTCCACTCCTTAACACAACAATGTATTACCTTTGACAGACTAATTCAACACAAGTACTGTGTTGTAAAATTGAAGTAAAGAATAAAACTTTAATTTATGACGCATAATTTCAAATGTTCCCTCCATTTTCATTAATCACTGTTTGCAGTGTATTCAGTTAATGGATGTAATGTTGCAGAAAAATAATGCTGAAATTTTAAAATATTTTTTAAAAAATGAAATCATATATATGTATGTATGTATGAATATCTTTGTATCCTTACATATTGTCATCTTCCTAAGATAATACCCTACTCATTTTTTATTTTTATTTTCCAAGGGTGATTTTGACCAAAGGAAAAAAAACAAAAGAGTTTTGGTCAAAAATTGCTTAGGCCATTGTTTTAGGAAAGTGAAGAAGATAAGGTACATTAATATTTGATGGGGGTAAAAAGGATATTCAGTTTTTGTTTGAGAACTTTTGCTACAACATATTGGCATCATCTTGGTTAACTAAAAAGATTTTTTTTTTTAAATATCCACCTCTTCTGCAATACACATAACCTATTTTATTTATTTATTTATTTTTTGTAAAATCGCCTATCCTTGCAAATAAAGTTTGCTTTCATAAATAAACCTTGTGACTTTTGTTTTAAGTTTACTAGTTTTCCCAGTATCTTATAAAAGTGTCACCATGTGGTTCTTGTGGCCCAGACAGACGTGGCCCTCCGGTTCGCTCTTCATATTGTTTAGCCAGAAGTGAAACTGAAAGCACCACCAGCCGTCAGCATCATGTTGCACTGAGAAAAAATAACGTTTCATTGTTCGAGCGGAAACAGCTCAGAGAGGAAAGTCTGAGGTAAGAAGCTTTTAATATTTCTGAAAATTGTTTGGAAGCTGTTTAATGAACCCAGCACATGCAGACAGCAGCTTATCAGTCAAGCTTGACTGGAGTTGATCAACACGCAGCATTATCTGTTTTTACATTTGCTCATTAAAGCCTGAACCCTTTATCAACTATCAGGACCGCTTGTAGGAAGTCACGTGTTTCTGTTTTGCAGACTTGTGCAACAGAAATGTGATCGTTGAAGGGATTTTCACTTATTTCTCCTCAAATAATTCACAAGCAGTTTTCACGTGGTAAGAGGCAGATAATGGGATCAGCAACTTTACATTTTGAAATCGCCCTATAAAGGAATTGATGCTCTGTTTGGAAATGCAACTACCTCAGACCGAGCAGCCATTTCGCTTTCCTTTGTTCTTCATTTCCTTTTTCTGCACCTCTTATGGTGATCTGAGGTGTACACTGTATAATTTCTCCTTTTTTGTATTTACCTCAACTCACTGGATTATGATCTGTGTTTACTACCAAACTATAACAGAACTGTATAGTTATCTGTATGTTGTGACCCGATTCGGTAATATAGATGTGGTATTTACACAGCTCATACTTTTCATGTTAGTCCAGCATAGCTGACCAACATATCATGTCATTAGAATATACACATCAAGTTAAAAAAAATACATATTTCTTACAATATCTATTTTGTACGAATGTGATCATTTATTGGGCAATCAGCAAATTGATATTACAATCTGTTTTGGTAGAATGTAAAACATTTCACGTTCAGAAACGCCATCAATCCTTAAAAATTAAAAAGGTTTGTCAGAGGAGTCAAGAGTTACATTAATTTAGGGCCGTATTTGACCATCCCTGTCTTTTCGTAGGCTGGGCATTGCTTTCCTAATCAACGCCGCTAGATCCTCATCTCCCTTCACTGCTTCGTCCGGATTTCTCCTATTGAGATGAATTTCTCTGGTGGATTTTCTATTTGGCCAACAGAAAGACAAGTAGTGAATGATGACGTTGGTTTTCTGCGATGTTTTAGATTTTGTAGCCTGTCATAGTTTTAACAATGGTGGCAGAGGAAGTAAATGAAACCCGTCATACTGTTTGCCACGTCTCCGAATGTTGAACTATCATTAACAGCCGCCTCACTCAGCTCAGCCAATGTCTCTTCTCATAGTGGAGGACTGATTTTTACAGAGCAGTAATTTCCGGTAAGCTTCATAGCAAATGGAGCCTTATATACATCATGGATAAATGTTAATAATTGGTTCATCCATCTAGGTAGAAATTGTTTGTCAATAGCCGAGGGTCCAAACCCTCTGGATGAATCAAATAGTGTAGGACAAGGCTTAAACATACAAGCTAACGATAAAAAGTATACAATTTTAACTTCAGAACTTGTTTTTAACAATATAATTTTCATGTTTGTATAATATACATCACATCCATACAGTATCTTATTTTTACTGGATGAATTTCAAATATAACATAATATTTGTAATAACATGATATTTGTAGTAGACAAAGAAATGTGATGTAATCCAACTTCACAACCAGAGGCTTGGGATTATTACACACAGGTGCTCATGACCGATTAATTAATGCCATGAATAAAACCCAAAAATATATCTGTTCTTGTTTGAAACTGTCCCGATTAGTAAGAGCATGGGCATTTTTGTTGTAATCTGTCTCCTCAAGACCGATTGCAGAAATGAGCCTTCAGGTTTGCCACTGCTGTGGTTGGACCAAAGTGACGACCTATCACGGCCTGAGGGTCCACCAGGGCCGGATGGGCTGCACACCGAGGGGTGCGAGGATCGCAGAGCCTCAGCAGCAGCACACCTGGAACCTCGGAGGACAGACAAACGTTAACTTGAGTTACAAGCTGGGAGTCCAGAACGCTGTCAAAATCGGTGGGATGTTCAAATTGTGTCTCACGATTATTTTTGAACAGAAATTGTTCAAAACTGATAAATGACTCTTGATTTTATGTCACGGACAGAAAGTTCAAATTATTACTCAGACATGAGCCTCCAGACGTGTCACTGCGGCTGGAAGAAAATGACGAATCATCACGGCTTGAGGACCCACCAAGGAATGGTGGGCTGCACGCCGAAGGGTACGAGGATCGCAGAGCCTCAGCAACAGCACACCTGGAACCTCGGAGGACAGACAAACGTTAACTTGAGTTACAAGCTGGAAGTCCGGAAAGCTGTCAAAATCGGTGGGCTATCCAAATTGTGTCTCAAGATTATTTTTGAACAGAGGGGTAACTCAAAAGCTGATAAATGACTCTTGAAATTATGTCACGGACAGAAAGTTCAAATCATTACTCAGACATGAGCCTCCAGACATGTCACTGCGGCTGGAAGAAAATGACGAATTATCACGGCTTGAGGACCCACCAAGGAATGATGGGCTGCACGCCGAAGGGTACGAGGATTCCCAAGGAAGAGCAGAGTGCCTGGAGGGACCCCTGGAAACCACAACTAGATAACAAAACACTTCCGGTCGCAAAGAAAGTTAATACGAAGGAGGAGGTATACAAATGACAATTGAACAGTAATAGTGTCCGGTTAGTGAGAAAAATCTCTACCACCTAAATTAAACTTCTCCCGTTGACTTGACAGAATTCCCCAGAAATGCCAAGGATGAGACACTTCAGTAACCCTCCATCAGCAGCAAAGGTCAAAAAAGAGAACAAGTCAGGTATATGTGATGGTCGAATTTGGCCCACATAGCAATTAGCCAAATTCCTGTTTAATCTCAGCGTTTCCTTTTTCCTCAACTCCTGCATTTCCTGTAGCCTCTCAAAAAGCAACAAGGTCAAAGTCACGCCATCAGTTGGAGGAACGTTTCACACCTTTAAAGGTAAAGACGAAGCACTAAGCTTTGCTTATTTAGCTGTCAAAGATACTTCAATTATTAAAGACAATTGATCACAGAGCTAAAAAAAAACAAAAAAATAACAGTAAAAGATTATATACAAAATTATATACCAACCTTGTTGCTTAACTTTTACTTATCTGGGATGAAATAGTTGCTGGTTTTATTAAGTATCTTGGTTGTAATAAAGTATTATCATAGTAAGTTGAAAATAAACCTATTATTAACTATTATTTAATCACCAGGCTTTTAGGAAAAAGGTTTTTGAATTGTCAGTCAAATGCACCGTCTCAGACATGATGAAAAGTGAGCAGAAGGCAAGAGGGACATTTATATCATTAAAGACAAACACTTGTTGAATAAAGCTGAACGATTAAAACTTACAACTGCACAAGTCTGTCTTTTTGAAGGTATTTTGTTACCACTACGTACAAAAACGGGAACGTACACAAGCAGCTTTCTCTTTTAGTTGCTAAAAGAGAAAGCAACTCTTTCTACTTAGCTAAAGCTAAGTAGCCACCAGGCTACTTAGCTTTAGCCACTAGGCTAAAGCTAAGTATGTAAACATTAGCTGAATACTTATGGTCTTTTAATTAGACCTTTTAAACAAACTGCCTTGTCTGTTTAAAAGGGTATCAGTTCATTTATTGATTTATTTCACCACCAGCATTGTATCTAATTACAACTAAACAATACCGTGAAGTTTTGTGCTTTATTCTTCAAATTGTTTTTGGTGCTGAGTTACTGTCCAGTGGCGTAACGGGACAAAAAAACAAAACAACAAAATAAGGTGTTGACCAGACAAGCCCACCAAATTTATAACGCACGTATGCATACATATTTTCAGGCTTTTTAATGGGTTTACCCTGCTGTGCAAGTCTTAAACCACATACCTTGAGTTAACGAGATTCAGTGAGCGCAAACACGTAAAATACTTCCAAAAAGTGTTTGTTGTTAGCCAAAAAAAAAAATAAAAAATGCGTATGACTTACATTTTAAGTTAAGGAGAAGGTGGTAAAAGTTGTCATTACAGTTACAGTCACTATTTTTTTTAAAAAACATTTTGTATGTTTTCTTTCTTCAGACTTCTGAGGAGAACTGGAGCGCCATCAGCTGCAATAGCCACGTAACAGCAGCACCTAGAATCAAGCCGGAGCCCGTTTCACGTAGGCCTCAAGAGCATCCTGCTCCATGATACTGGAGAATAAAAAAGAAAATGAAGCTTGAAAGTAAAATCTAATTCTTCTCTTATCATTTTATTTGCAGCTCTGGAAGTCTGTATTCCAAGATACCCAGATGAGCGCAGGACAACCTCAGCAGAGAGGGACGAGTCTTCGCAGGTAGAGCTTTGATACAAATTCTGCAGTTAAATTTTTTCTCTCTCTTTTTTCTATATTTAAGACAAATTCTTCCTGTATTTCTGTTACATTTTTCAAATTCCTAAAATGCACTGTTCTTACATTGGGAATACATTTTAACATTTAAATAATTTCCAACCTTTTAGATGAACCATTGGCTCGGCGAAATTCCAGCCGTCCAACCAGAGGACCGATACAGATCTTTGAGCGAACATCCAAGAGCACCAACTGAAGTCCCACACAGAAAGAAGGATTCACTGTCACCGACATCGGGACAAGAAACGCCAAGATCTCAGCTGCTGAAAGAAATACAAAACTGCTTAAAGAAAAGAGATGAAAAAATGATGAACTCTGCTCACGAGGTAAAACCATTTTTTCCATATTGCAATAATTTAATCTGAAACCAACAGCAAATAGGTACAAACTCTGTATGTATTATCTAACTGTGCATATCTATGAGTCAGACTGTGGATGAACCATCAAGGATCTCAACCAACTCAGTAATAAAAGCTGAATCTTTAGAGAAGAACCAATCATGTATGTATAAAATGATTTGTACAACAGCAGAGTGGACCGAAGAGCCACAAAGCTGAAACTAACTACCTGACTGTTTTACTTCCAGGTCTTGCAGCCCAACAACACCCACTCAAGAAACCCACTGAAACAAAAACAGCAGCTACTGAGCAGGTAAACAATTATTACCAATTCTTCTCGTCTTTTAGATTTGTATTATAGACAGGTTTTCATTAACCAGATGTGGTTATGCATCTACATGACAAGTGATTTACTGGTGGGTGTAGTAAAGCAACAGAAAACCCAACATTACTCAGCTACCAGAACATGATAAAAGGGGCAAGTTTGAATAACTTTTTGAAGTTGATGGCATCAAATTACAGTCTAGAATTTTTTTTTTTAGTCTAGAAAGCCGTTAATTTCATTCAGAATAATGGCATAATTTAATTGTAAAGTTGACTGGAGAGCTGATTGGGAATTTAGAAAATGAAGCAAGAACCCCTGAAAAAAAATCCCATCATTCAAAAAAAAAAAATAAAAATTATATGATGAGGTTGCATTCCCCCGTTCTCCTTCCCCCAAAAAGCGAAAAAAACAAATGCATTTGACTGAAGGAGAAATGGAGCAATATTTTTAGACTGATTTATGATTGAATCATTTACAATGAAACTGCATTGATGCGTTTATTTTTTTAGAGAAATGAATCTGTCAGCAAATGTTCAACTCAACCTCCGGTTCCAGCTAAGAGGAAGATCTTTCTCTTATTCACTGGGACACCAGAGAAATCTGAAGGATCTTCATCCAGCACCAATGGAGAAATGGAGAACGACAACAAGAAAGAAGAACTGGTGCAGGTTCAGTATTTGATGATTGATGTAACATCACAAGCATACTAAACAACCTTTGCTAGATTACTGTGCAATAAGGTCAAAAGGACAGGATAGGATTTATTTTGTAGTTTTGTTCCATTCTACCTGTAGAAATTAACACTGTGTGTCTTCACTTTCATGTAACAGATTAATTTCTTGCTAAACCAGCAGCCAAAGAGGAAAGTCAACTTTTTCCATGTTAAAATAGCTCAAATCTCAAAGACTTTATAGGTTTTTAAAGAAAACAGTAATGAACAAACAGCATTATGAATACCAAGGAACACTGTAGATACATCAGGGCTAAAAACATAGAAAACTTTGAGGCAGAGCTAGACTATTAAACCTTCTATCATTCTGTGATTGTTAGCATTTATCAACCAGTTGGCTAAATATAGCATTAGCGTGCAAAATGCTAGTTCATAACATTTGAAATATGTTAACCAGCAATTATTGCACTCCAAAAAATCCTTGTGGTATGAATATTGGGCACACTGATGTTGCAATAACAATGTATTCTGCACCTACAGCATCTGCTACACTTGTCAGAGTTTGATTTGTTTTTTTAATTATGTGCCCCGTTGTGTTGGTCAGTCACATAAATCAGAACGTCGAGGCTCGTAAAATAAATTCACTGCAAACTGCTGAACTGGGCTGGCAGCCAAATGCATTTAAATGAAATTGAGTCATGCAAAGTTTTTTAATATTATGTCACATAATACATAGATTAAAAAAAACTGTAAAATGAATGGAGACGTACTCTCCCAATAAGACGGCAGAAAGTCTCACTCCTCCACTCTATTGTCAAGTAGGTTGGATTTTCTACTTTATACAGTTTTCGTGTGCCTTCGTCACTGTTTTTCCACAACTTTTAGCGTCTTCTGTGTATCTTGTATGTGGCAGAATGTGAGACAAACAACAAAAGTCAGTTCATCTCTGGAGGAGAAAAACTCACGTATGTAGAAAATGATCAGGCATCCGAACAAAGTCAGAGGCTTAGAAAATAAAATTCATTGTGACTCTCCTGTTTCACAGCCTCTCCCTACTCATTACGAAACTTCACAGACACAAAAGTAACGTCTTCTGAGCAGGTAAGCAATATTCTTCTATAAAGTATTACTTTTTCTACATTTTTTCAACCCTTCATATCCATGTTTGGTTTCTTCATTTACCTAAAGGTGGGTCAAACTGCTCAAAAATAAAATTACAGATTTATTTAATGACAGATCCAATTTCAATCCATTTTCAATCGAAAGTTCAATTAATTCACAAAATCCATACCACTACTATTTATTTTTAGTGACTTATTTGACGTGTTTCCAGGTGAGCCGAGCAGCGCCCCCTGTGGTGCCACCAAAAAGGAACTTGCGTTCATTCCAAGTGAGGCAGCTGAGTGGACGAGACATTACTAACAACTTGGAAAGAGCCAACAGGGAAGTGAAGGTACAGAGCTTTATACTTGGTAAAAATATAGGACCGTTTTCTACTGGAAACCTGTTGGGTTTCTTGTGTTAAAGTTGAATCCTCGGTCCCGGCTCTAACCGTTCTACTTGTTTCAGGTGAAAGAACTGGTGCGGATGTTTTCCGTCTCGGCAGCCCAGGAGAACACAGTAGCAACGGAGGAGGAACCCGGATCAGAACACCCAGGAGTAGTATGTTTATTTTATTCATTACCATTTGAGTGTGGGTCTGTAAGTAGTGTGAGTCCATTAACTATAGAACGGCGCAAATTGAAATTACAAAAATAAGGAATGCACATTTTTTGCTACGTTTTTGCACTGGGATCAGGTGGTTTTTCCAACCGCATCGAAATTAGTGTATTTCACAAAACAGCAATGGGAACATCACATAATCAGCAGCCAGATGTTACTACTGGCGGAAATGACAAAGAAAACGACAGGAAGTGGTAGAGGATCATTTCTTTTCCTCATCATACCTCTCTCAGCATCGCTCAGTTCACAAAAAATTGTGTATCATTCAAAAGTGTTGACTCCACAGCTCTTCTTATCTGTAAAAATCACTGACTACAATTTCCTCAAAATGCTGAATTCATAGTTTATCCCAAGTAGGCGGGGCTTGTTGCTACAATTCCTGAACAAGATGTCGACGTCTCTGATGGCTGAATTACGAATACATAATTCATGTTTATTGTGTGAATTATTGTGTGAACAAGCTTGTTCATGTGTGACTTTAATTTCATAATTTAATGGAAATGCAGCAGTTGCGAGATTGTGTTTTTTCCAACATTTGCTGAACATTTGTGCCCGTTTGTAATGGATTGTACTTGGCGGCATTGAATCTTTCAGGTGAAGCTTCTCGCTCAAAGACATTCTGCCATCCCAGCCCAGGAATCTGGAATCCAACCAAAGGTGGAAGACAGGAAGGAGAAGGTGAATACACCATGCTTCTGTGAGCTTGAATGAGTTATGACATTATGTTATTATCCATATTAACATATGGTGAGAATTTAAATTTTAATGGCAGGTACCAATTTTGAATATCAACTTTATTTTGCCGTTCTCATTTCCAAGACTTAAAAAAAATATAAAAATACTAATACACGCCTTACTTGGACTCAATCCATCATGGCTGCCAAACGTACTCTTGATGTTCAATTACTAAACATGTTTATGACGAGGCACGATAAAATAGTGCTGCATTGTTTCCATGGAAACTTCAGGTATCCCGTTGCGTCATAATTGTCACACAGATCATAATACACATTATAAAAAGATAAAGAGAGATAGTGTGATAACCACAGTACACATACAAGATAAGTGGCTACGTAGTGTGAAACTGACTACATGCTATGAAGGTGTCTATGGACTGAATGCATAACAGTGCGTTGCTATGCTAAGTTAGCTTGATCACTGACTAAATGTTTAGCATGGATCATTAAATCAGTTAAAATTTTTACCTTTTGATTTTTCTGAACATGTTTTCCAAAGTAAGCAGTCGTCTTTCAACCAAACAAGCAATAATAATAATAATGTCAATTATCTAATTCTATTCATTTTGGTTTTACAAAAATACATATGATCAATTTTATATTTAAATAGTAGCCTAAAAGTTTTAATGTGGAAGTAAGAGTATTTTTAAAAACAAAACATCTAGAATGATGGCTAAAAAAAATTCAAACTATTTTACGATACAACTTTGACATACGATGAGGTAGTTTCATGTTGTGGAGTTGTTCTGCTTTAGGAGGAACTGGTGCACTACACGAGATAAACAACATTATGAAAGAACATTATTAGGGAATATTAAAGCAACATCTTTAAACATCAGCCAGAAAGTTAAAGTTTGGTACAAATGTGTCTTCTAAATGGACAATTAGTCCTGATTCAAGTCATCTACGTAATACTCACCTGTAGGTTGGATATTAAAAATAATTTACCACAATAAACATTTTTATTTTATTTATCACAGCAAGCAACAGACATAAAACCTGACATTACTCCAACAGCGGCAGAAGTGCTACAGAAGGAGGCTCCATCATCGTGTAAGTATCTTTCCTCAGAATGATTTCTGATTGTTCTAGAAAACGAAGCTAGCTGGCGTTTTTGCTGTTCTCTGCAGTGTGCGAAGCAGCAAAGCCTGACGTTCCCACCAACATGAAGGTGCGACGGGTTCCTTCCTGAATGTCTTGTAAAGGGAAACAAACTTCCACGTTGACATTTTGCTTAACGTGGAACTCATTCCAGGTGAAGGAACTGGCTCAGATGTTTTCCACTCAGGAAACAGCGGCCGGGCCGAGGGAGAAACGTGGCCTAGGACACAGATCATTACAGGTGTTTCATTTAAAGCTGTATCCACTGGCAGATGAGAAAGAGATTTGTTAGTTTGTTCTTTTATTTAAATAATGATTTTCCTGCTTCTACTTGCTGCTGCATTGTAGTTTGAATCGTTTACGATGTAGATTTGGTACCTTTTGCTCCATTTGTTTTGTTGCTGTATCTACTGAGAAGTTTCTTATCTTACAGGTAAAACTGATGGCTCAACGATTTTTACAACCCACATCCACAGATGCAATAGGTCAACTAAAGAAGCAGGATCATGACAGAGTACAACGAGCACAGGTACAGCATCTGTATTTGTCTTATTTTCTGATCTCAGACTATAAACTTAATAGTAAGATGCATTAATTTCTTTGCTTCTGTGTAAAATCGGCTAATTTTTTAAATAAATTTGTAACATCTGTGGTCTAGAGGTGAATCTCTGTTATCAGCCTCCTGATTTAAATTACTGACTTTGCAAATAATTAAGATGCTTATAGATAAGAAGAAAACGCTTTGTGTGTGATGGGAACTAATGCGTTAATAGCTGAGCAAATATTTTATGATAAAGTACTTTTGCCAACGTTGAAAACGTTTAAAACACTTAGCTTTCCTAAATTAACTTTTACAGTCAAATTTAAACAAGAAACAGACTAGAACAAAAATAAAAACATATACAGTAGACAAGATATAAACATAAATATATCTCAAATCAAATGTTCACCGCTGTTAAGCAGTTTAGACGTTTAAAGAGCAATTACATTATAAAACAATATACCAAGCTTTAAACATGAACACCAGAAATTGCTTCTACTAACTCAGGTTCACTGAATATTAATGCAGAGTTGAAACATTTTAATGAAAATATTGTCTTGTGGCCTTAGTGGCCTTTACGGAGGTAAGACACATGAAGAGGTCCAACGTCGCAGAAACATGGTTTTTCAGTACAGGTGCCGCTTTGAAAAATGTAACATTGAATATTATAATATCTTATCTTATCTTGGTGGAGCCGACACCTTGAGGCTGAGCAGCTCTTCTTCTTCTTAATTTGGTCTAATTTGTGTTTTCCAGCAGAAGTTACCAGACTCAACATGTAACCCGTCCAAAATGAAAACTGCAGCACAAAAGCCCACCATGCATCAGGAACACAAACCCTGTAAGAATACCTCTGCTAAATAATCCCAGACTTTCAAAAATGCTGTTACTCTCAGTTCTATCATGATAACTTTCTGATTTTTGGCAGCAGCAGATGAAGAGTCTCAGGTCGCAGGTTTGTCCACTAGGTCAAAGGTAAGACATCACTTCAGCCTACTTTAACCACACTTTAGACTCTGGTGCCATACGTTTCCATCTACCCTGCGTATGACTAGGTTTATGGTGCCATCAGAAGGTTGACTTATTGTTTTATGTGTTCCAGGTGAAGGACCTGGCTCGGATGTTTTCAACTACGACCATGTAGGGAGAAGTTGTCCAACTAAAAGAGAGAAATAGCAATAAAAGTCATCACTGTAAAAAGTTTTGAAGTAGAGGAGTAAGTATTTCCAAGAGTATCTCTCCATGTATGCATCCAATAGCAACTATTTTTAAAATGTAAACACTTTTGGTACAACAGCCTCATAGTTTTAGACAGAATGGAAATCTTTGGGAAAGGATGAACTGTTATAGTAGCTTAAGCATTTAATAAATAATCAGGTTCTCTTCAAGTAAAATTAGAAAATAATTTGATTGCTACAGATAAGGGACATGAACAGAAGAATCGGATCATTATTTTAAAAAAATTCATATGCTTTGATATGCCTTTTTGATGGCTTGGCTCGCTGCATACTTTATTGCGGTCCTTGTTCATTGGATACCGACAAAGGTTACTGAAAATGGTCTGAAAATTTAAAAGACTCCTTTGAGCATCGTAAAATTGAATGAAGAGTGTTTCAGCTGCTTTCTGTGATCAAGGTACACCCTGTGTTCACAGATATGTTGTAGCAAATGTAGAATTGAAAGCAGTGCAGAGATCATCACTGTGTAGGTATTGGACAGCTTCCCAACTCCCCTGCAGGTTTGAATGGGAGTTAATGCAACTTCTGATGTTTTTGATTCAATAAAATAAGCAAACAAATGCAAAAAGAGGTCCCTTTAGGGCCTCTGTATAAGGACTTAGTGGTTTTAGGTCCTTATACAGAAGTTCAACAGAGATTAGGAGTTGAGAGGCCTCAGCGTGTACACACATGCAGGATGGTCTGACTTTAGGAGTTGAACCGAAACTCTGACACTCAGGTTGAGCTGCTTCCTGTTCCAACTGAGAGTACGAGTTGCCAGCAACCAGATGGATTGTTGTCTGGGCGTATCAGACCGCAAAGGGAATGCTTAGGAAACAAACAAGAACAAAAGCAGATTTCCGTGTAATTCGTCAGCGCAAACATGCACCAGCCGGAGTTTTTAGGTTTCTAGTTCTCTTGAAAGAGAAACCACAGAGAGCGGGAGTGGTGTGGTTTCTTTTTATTCTACTGGTTTCTTGGTGTTGCAGAAGAGTTTTACCCTCTGCACAGAAACACAATGTTTCTGGACAGATATCAGAGGGCTGCTTCACAAAACCAGGAAGACGGATGAAGTTGAAATTTTCTGGCTGAATTAAGCCTCTATTCAGTTTCACAAAAGCGGTAGCTCGTTAGTTACCATGGTGATTTATCTTGTGCAGCTAGCCTGCTTAGCCAGGCTAACAGCCGGGTTTAGCTAATCCTGACTAGTTATCTGTTCAGTCAGCGGTCACGCCGATCAGAAACCAATGAGTTTTGTCCGTGTTCTGTCATTTTTGTATCAGTTTTTTAAGTCTGCCTGTATGAAAATACCACAGATTCATCTTGAGATTCAAGATCTACTGTGATTTCAACATTATCATGGTCACCTGCACCTTTATCGGTTTTATAATTATCCATTTAGGCATTGTTACGGTTCGACTGTGTTTCTGAATATGGCTGTTCTAACTGTATTGTAAATAACAGATCTTAAATTAAAATCACGTTTACGACTTCAAATACCTTTAGTTTAGCACACAATTTAAAAATGCAGAGTTTAAGCCACACAATGTTTAAAACATTAAATTATTTACATCATAAACATACCTTGGGTATGTTTATGGGTCTACTAAGGGGGCTGCTGATAAGATAAAATTTAATAATCGTTACAACTTAATGCGTCTTTTGAGATAAGCTGTCTTTGCACCAACTTTTTTTTATTTTAAGTTTTTGACCAAACGAGTCCAGCCTTCTCCTATGTTTCTCATTAGGTGAAGGCTGAAGAACATTATTGTATGAATGTTTAGAACATTTTGATTGTTACACCTTTTTTATTACTGTGTTGAAGGTTGTACGCCTTATAAATTCGATGACCTGCTCCATGTTGTCACATTATAAAAATTTTACTTATTTGCTCCTATAGAAATGTTGCTTGTTTGCTTCCTGTTGTTTCTTTGCAGTTTTCTCATTGTGTTTTCTACCAGAAACATAACCTGACTTCCTGTATTCTTATACATGACAGATAAAAAAATAATTTTATACTTAAATTTGTAAACCAAACTCTTGTTAAGTGTTTTTATTTTAGTAATGGATGTATCTAGTTATTTTTTTTTTCTCATATGGGCTTGAAGATATATTTATGCTCAATGTTTAAACGGCTTCTTTGTATCCTTCCAGTCGCAACTCCAGAAAAATTTGATATTATTACTCTAAACAGTTTTCCCAAGAAGGGGTCATGACCCTCTTCCTCCCCCTTTTGGGGAACCACTGTATCCTTCACTTTGAATGGAAGGAAAATGAAGATACTTCTGGGTAAATTTGACAGTTATATCATGAAAGGAGGGGTTTATGATTATTTACTATCTTTATTCAGAAAAACAACAAATAATACAGGTGCATCTCAATAAATGTCTAAAATGCACAACTACAGACAAATTAGTGTTGTGAAAAGTGGTTCGCTCAGGGCGCCAGAACGGCTAGGACCGCCTCTGGGTTTGACCTCCTTGTTTGAAATTAAAGCAAAACTGCATTTGATTTGGAAATGAAGGTCATAAATTCTACTGTAATTGATGAAAACATAACTTTTGTAATGGAACAATAAACCCACTGACAATCAATGCTTTGGTGCAATTCTTTCTTCATATGAGGTTTGCATAACTTTCCCCTCACAGAAATCATTTCAAAACCACATTTTGTATTTACCTTCGGAAGTTTATTTGATCATCTGAAGAACAACGTTATTAGGGCCATTGATGATAGAAAAAATTGGGAGTAGGTACTACATTTAAAAAAGAGGCCATTTTTAGATTCATCTCAGAAATGTTGTAGAAACAAATTGACATTTCTGAAATTCGAAAGTCAGAAATGTCCCCCAAAAATCAAGTTTTGGTCTGATCGTGGTCTGGATCAGATCAAGGCGCCTCATTGTTACATGAATTGAGGGGTTTCTAAATGAATTCATCTAACAATTCCTGAACATAAAAATCTGCAAAACGGAGAATTTTCAGACACGTTTGATTTGAGACAAACATTTTCTTAAACATTTTGTCTTGAAAACGTGCTTACATGTTTACAGTTGAATCTTAGTGATTAATCACTGTGATAGGGTGTGATTAATCTAATTACATATTTTAATCGATTGACAGCCCTTTCAACCCCCCCCCCCCCCCTTTTTTTTTCCTCTTACAATACCAGCACCACTTTTTAGCAAAAGTATTGGAACGCATTCAGTCTGGCGACTAAAACTTTAACATCCCAACAGCCTTGTAAAAACAACAGATGCTGCAAACTGCCTTTCTGATACTTCCTGCTTTCTGTCGGCTGAAATGAAACCGAAAGTTTTCAGCAGTCAAATCAGGAGAGGAGAGGCAGAGAGGAGGAGGAATGACCATCAGATCAGACGGAGGCGCAGCGACGTGAGGCAGCGTCAGGTGAGTGTCTTCAGAAGTCTGTCAGACTGAACAACATGTAAGTTAGTCATTTAGCATTATGCTTGTTGAACTGTAAGAATGATTTCCAGGCAGCGAAGAGTAAAAATAAAATAGCAATAATATTATCATCTTATTATTAAATGATGACAATATCCTGCGTGATAGTAAAGTTTCAGCAGTGTTGTCATGGGGAAGAAAAGAAATGTTACTGTAAAAACAAAAAGTGGGGTAAAATGTGTCTGTGCTCAGGTGGAAAACAAAACTCAGGTTTAGTAAACGAGGCGTGTCTGCAGCTCGGGAAACGTCAGTGGCTCCGTTTCTTCTTTCTGACTTAAACAAATCAGGGGCAGAAACAATAAATGTGTCTGTGGTCGCTTCAAAGTCCAGTCAGGGGGTCATTATGTGCTTCTTGTTAACATTTAGCGCTTTAACAACAACAAATAGAAGAGAAAATACTTCTACAAAAAATTTAAAGATTGTGGTATTATCACGAGAGATGATGGGCGTTTGTTTTAACCCCCCCATAAAAACAATGAATATTATTTTATACCCAGAAATCAGTGAAAACGCGCGTTTTGCCAGAGAACAGACTGTGAATAACTTTGTTTTAGGAGTTTACATTACATAAAACATATTTCAGAACTCGTTCATCTGTTTTGACCGGAATAAAATAAGAACCTCCAGGTGAGTTTCGGCTATTGAGTCTCTGTTTACTTAACTCAGAGGTTCCCAAAGATTTTCTTCTGGCCCTCCTATGGATTACAATAAAATCCCCCCCAAAAATCTACTGAAGTTTATTTCACACTTCAGGTTGCAACAAAACACACTACAAACCACCTTTACAGTGAAACACTTTTGTGTAACTGTTTTTTTTTTTTCATCCATACTGCTTCCTGCGTCCCCCTCTAGGGGGCGCGCCCCACACTTTGGGAACCACTGACTTAACGTATGTTTTATTCCCTCGAGTTATAACTTTGCAGGACTTTCCGTGCAAGGAAAATGGTACATCATTTCCAAAAACAGTTCACACACTAAAATCTGAAAAGTGCATGCATCCCCCTGTTACTGTTCAATAACAAAATGTGAGTGAAACACAGCGCCCTCATCTGGTCAGAGCCGGGATATTTATTGAAACGTATCCTGCAGTTGGTTAGCCTGTTTATTTGCCTAGATATGCAAACACTTGTGTGGTCCAGTCCCTTGACAAACATGAAGCAGCTGTAAGCGGTTTGTCTTTTCATAATGATGATCCAGTTCATTATGCAAGCTCAAATATTAGTCATGAGAAAATATTCTACATGTGTTCCTTAGAAATGTTTTGTAAAGTTGTAATCTGGGTTACCAGACATACGACGAATTTCAGCTTGCATTTTAATAATAATGCACAATTTTATTCATAAATGTAAACAAATTCATTTACAGTTGATAAGCAAATTTCAAAGTAAGAGAAACAGATTTGTCTGATGCCACGTTCTAAATCACCTCGATGATCCTTATGAGGTTTATTTTTCTCACACATTGTTCTTATCAGTAGTTTAATCATTTTCAGCTTAATTTTTGTAGGAACCAGAGAATAAAACTTCTTATATGTGTTTTTTTTTATGTTGATCTAAATTATTTGAAGTAAGAACATATTTATGGTGTTTTCCTATTCTTACAGTTTGTGTTTAAATGAATACTATCTGTAACAAGTTTTAGTCTAAGGCTCTGAGCTGTGCAACACAATCAGTACCACTAGAGGGAGACAAATTATACACTTCCACGGTTTTCTATTCTAAACTCAACTCTGGTGTATGGAGGGTGAGAGGTAGCAAAATGAAATAAACAAACCATAAAATACATATGTGTAAATCTCCCATTAATTAGTTAAGTGCATCATAAAATTATTAAATACATCAATAAATAATTAAATGTTATGCAATTATGAAATATGCAATTAAATAATTAAGTTCTTTTACAGATAATGTCTATCTTTATAGAAAATTCTATTTAATAATATATTTACTGATTTCACTTTAACAGGAACGTCAGGAAAGACTTGATCAAAGGACCCAGCAGAGAAGGTAAATATTGGTTCAGTGCAGCTGGTCTCACAAGTGACTGAAAAGAACTGATGTTATTTCTGTGTTTCTCTCAGGCTAGATCTCAGATCCCACCCTGTCTAACATGAGTCACCAGGTTTGCCACTGCGGTTGGTCCAAAGTTACCACTTACCACGGCCTGAGGACCCACCAGGGGAAGAAGGGATGCACACCCAAGGGAATGCACATCCCAGAGAGCAAACAGTTTGCTTTCTTTCCACAAAGTTATAGCCAACCAAGAATAATCAGTTCATTTGATCTCCCTAACGGTATTTTTAAGACTCCTTTGATGTTTGGTAAGTGCTTCATATTAGGGCTGATACACATTAATCGTTTACCTGTTTAATTATCTATTATTATTATTTATAGTCAATGATCATTTTGTCTGCCTTAACTAGGTTGCAAAATGTTTTTGTTTTGCTTGGAGTATTTGCAGTATTTGTGGGTTTAGTGTTAGCTAAAATGTATTTATTAAAAAAATTATTTTCACGCTTTATGTTTTGCAAAAACCAAAGGCAGTATGTTTAGCGTAGAAAAATTCAATTCAGTTTTTTATGATTTTGGTATTTCACATTTTAAGTGAGAATAATTAAAGACCAAACCTTTACTTACGTGTTTAAATCAAATGACTACTTCAGAGTTATCTTATTTAGTTGTTTTCTGTTGCTAATACTTTAGCAACCGTCATTTTGTGCCTCGTCAGACCATTATGTCGCTTAGCAACACAACGACCTAACTGAGCCCTCTAAATTAAGAAAAAAAAAAAAATCATGTGTGTAAAGAAAATCCCAATGTCTAAAGTCCTCTGCTCTGTTTTGTGCCAACATGTTGAACATGTGTTGAGATAAAATAACCCATCATATTGCTTTGATCCTAAAGTGTTTAAACCTAGAAAAACTTACCAGCCCAGAGTTTCCACACAGCTATCATGTCAATGCAGAACAGTCAGTACTTTTAGCTTGCTAGCAGAAAATGGAGGACAAACTGTTTCCATAACTTCCTGTATAGCATCGGACGTTTAGGTTGTCCTATCATGGATGCTTACAATAACACTTGATGTTTACAAATGTTCTGTGTTGTCAACTAATCACCAAATAATTATCTGCTGCATCTTCTAAAAGTCTCTTTCTGAAAAGATTTAGCTAATTATTTGTTGTTTAAAATAAATTATGGTTTTTGTTGTGTCTCAATAAGAACCTTCAGAATTTGAGAACCTCCAAGCTTTCCATGACCTGGGAACTCATCAGGGGATGATGGGACCAACGCCAAAAGAAGTAAGGATCCCAGAGAGTAACCAGAACTTCCGGAGCAACATGTTGGAGCAACCTAATCAAAAGAACAACTGGTCAATTGTGAACACTCCAGTAAAGAAGGAGGTATATCTAATTCCAGATATCAATAGACAAACATGTAAATGAGTTCCACCAATCATTGACTGATAAATGTTAAGAAGCTAAAACATCTTTTACTTCTCTCTGACAGAAACTGTTCATGTCTCCAAACTTCCCCACCCAAGTGAATTATGGGCTGACCCAAACACTAAGACAGGACATGAACCAACGAAGTATGGAGGACTGGCACGATCATAACATGTCACCAGATGACAAAACATGAAATAAGCTGCTTTAATTAATGCTGACCAGCTGTTTTTCTCTTCCTATAGTGGTCAAAACTGAACAGGATTTGCAACAAATGGTTCCAACCTTGAATACGACCACAATGTCATTTGGTTCCCAGGTACAACAAGTTTTCAGTTTAAGTTTTTTGGTTTTTATGGATGAAACTGTGTCCTTAGCAATGTATCCTCAATACTTTTTTTCAGCAGACAGATGCAACATCGCCGTCAACAGACATGGTGAGCTCTCCACCATCACGGATCCTGCTAACCGAGTCCGACTCATCACGTAAGTTTCATAAACAACACATTAATTGTGTGTAGCGACATTTAGTGTGAGTGATGTTTGCCCTCTGTAGTTTTTCAGACTCCACAACCTTCCTTGCGTGGTTCTCAACCCTCAGGCAACGCCTGCAGATGGCTTGACTTCTCTTCTATTAGTCTTATGGTACGATAACTTTCTTATGAAGTTAAGAGTATTGTTTGAAGTCTCATTGATTCTGAATGTGGTGTACTACTCCTAAAATATATTGACCAAAAAAAACCCATCAAAACATAAAAAAGCCTTTACATTTAAATCTTAAAGCTGTTTCTTTTCCATGATGCCTTTTAACCATGAAATAACATAAACCTACTGAGGTAATGGCCTTTATGTTGGGTCATAATACAGAATGACCCAAAATCTATGCCATATTATCACCACTAGATGGTGCTGTTTTGCTTTTATTTTTAACATGACTATAACACATTGAAGCTTTAAGTTTAAAAGCCCAAGTGATCCACACATTGAAAAATAATGTTAAAGTTATTATACTTATTTTTATTATTACATTGAGATATTATTATTATTTTCAATAATATTTGAAATATTATTGAACATAATAATAGTAGATCAAATTTATATAGCCATTTTAAGGTCACTAAAAGTGTATTATTTTTAAATAATACAATAAAACACACAACACATATACATAATATATAATAACTATATAATATGTAGTGATTATATTTAATAACTACTCCAGGAACACAACGTTTCTGGAGTTGCCA
The DNA here is from genome assembly GCA_903066815.1 of Brachyrhaphis roseni. Lineage (NCBI taxonomy): Eukaryota > Metazoa > Chordata > Actinopteri > Cyprinodontiformes > Poeciliidae > Brachyrhaphis > Brachyrhaphis roseni. The sequence continues at coordinate 33,112 of CAEFZY010050563.1, forward strand.
GATTTACAGTAGAAACTGAATTGAAAGAAATGTTTCCATACAGTTTTGGTTTATGATTATTGTCAAAGCTCAAACACTTTCGAAACCCATAAAGTCAGTTGTTAGTTTTCTCTTTCCTTCACCCATTTGTAGCTCAAGCCTGACCACAGAGAAGTGAAAGAAAGAGGATGCAAGGTTTGCTGACATGTTTTGCAAATAAAAATACAAAAATGTGTGTTTTATTTTAGTCCCATGAAACTCAGAATATTATATTTAGGGTGTCAGAGTAAAGTGGGTGAATAGAACTGCACAGCAGTCCTTTAAAGGCAGCCATCAAGGAAACACAATGTTTTACAAACACAACGCAAGTTATTATAAGTAATGTGACAGATATAACATTGTATCTGAAAGATGTAAAAATCTGCACTTTTAGAAAGTAAAAGTTAAAGCCTCACCTGCAGATTTTCATAAAGTGTGTTGCTGTAAAGCTTAACACAGCTGGTCACATCTGTAAACCTCTGATTCTTTTAACTTATGAAATGGGCTATTGTTTCTTTTATTTTTAAAACTGTAATACTGTCCTCTCAATAATTAATAAACGTCTGATATTTTTTTAATTTAATGCTGATTAATTGTTTTATGCTTAACTTTTTTGCCCTTTCACAGGCTGACGAAGACTCACAGATTGTAACAAACACACATAAGGATCCAGTTACTGACAAGAAGAAAGAAAGAGAGGCTGAAAGGCTGATGCAGGTAAAACATTTTTAGTACGCTATCTATGACCAGACCTGAATTATCACAATTTTTTGAAAACATTTTGATGTGATTTGTTAGCCTATTGGTGGGTAACTGGTTGCCATGGTTACCCTCCTTTATCTTGTTGATTTAATATTGAAAATGTACTCATTTTTTCCCGTTTCCTAAGCCATTGTAGTGGCATGTTGTCATCGTACTACTTCTGTTTATCACCAAGTGATAAAATAAGTTATGTTGCAAAACTGACTTTAGTGAATGGGATGTGCCTCAAAGACACATGCAGGTGAGTGGACTAATGGTGTAAAAAAAATTGCCCAAGCTTCAGTTACCAGACTTTATTTAGTTGGGATTTTAAAACAATTTTGGTCACGGTAAGATCAGCTCTCAATGAGATACATCAAGTCCCTCTAAATAAGACAACGTGTCCATGGTGCCCAGAGGGGCCAGAATATGGTTTTCCTGAAACTGTAAATTATCATTAAAAGATGGAATTAATATTGAGCATGCACATTGTAGATGAAATAGGAATATTTGTACCCATTTTGGTCACAATTAGCAGTAATCTTGACTGCGTTTCTATTATGATAAGCCCTTAATAAATTTCTACATCTACCTTCACCTTCTGTCAAGGAACAGCAAGACAAGATGAAGGTCCTGTTATGCCAGAAAATTCACATCCGAGAGCAGAAGATGACTGAAGTCAGGTCAGCCGTGAAAAGCTGCAAGGTAAGCTGCAGACGCTGCTGTCATGTTGGACATGATTTTGGATTTATCAGATGTACCTACTGTATATCCCCATCCCTGTTTTCAGGGCAGTTTGGATGCTGAATGGCTGCAGATCCACAGTGTCTTCTCAGAGGTGATGAAAGTTGTGGACGATGCTCGGAAGAAAGCTCTCGAGCCAATCGAGAAGAGGTCAGCCACGTTTATCTCAGTAACAGTTTTAAAACATCCTTAGAGATGTTTTACAAAGTTTCCCTTTGTGACGTGGATATCTAACAACACGTGCTACGATGCTGGAGCTTTATTTTCCTCAGCCATCGTATCTTTCTTTACCACTGAAATGCATACAAACTAACGTAATGGGGATTTGATTAAACGTTGTGCATACTTGAGATGACAGCAGACCAATTTTATCTAGTTGATGGAGCAGACTATGTTTTACTCAAAACTAAAAGCCTTGTGTGTTCTGCTCTTAGGAGACGAAAGGTAAAAAGAGACGAACAGAATCTCCTGCAGAAGCTGGAAGGAGAAATTGATAGACTCAGAGACTCCATTGATGAACTGGACAGAAGCCAAGACTTGCAGGTAAGGAGTCCCTCCACCTTCACACCCTTTTTTTAGTATTATTTTAGCAAAACAAGAAAAAAGTTTCAGTTTCTTTAACTCTCGTCCTTCTTTGCTCCTTCCTTTGAAACACACAGGCTTTTCCACATTCAAACCTGGATGACTCCAAAGAGATTAAAAATCTAAAGGTTGACACTTCCTTTTCCTTTGGCACCCTGAAAGCAACAACATCTACCATGATGAAAGACATCCAGTGCCATCTGGAAAACCTCTCTTCCCTCGGTAAACCTTTGTTTGTCCCAAATGGCGCAATTTTGGTCGTCAGTCTAAGCAAGTCTCAGGTGTAAAAACAGCATTTGTTACAATTTTCTTTTTCAGGAAATTCAAACAAAAATGGACCTGATTTTAGCCGTTGTAGGATTTCTCTCTTGTCGTTTGGAAAAAACCACCAGCGTGATAGTTCTGCGTTTCTTTTGGCCATAACTAGAATGCCTAAACTATAGTCCACTTAGCATTCACATATGCATTGGAACCACATCAGACTTCGTTTTCTTGGTTAGCATCAGAGTTTGATTAAACATTCACAACTCTCTAAACAAACTGGACTTTCTAGGCAAACAGCGGGAGTTCGATTATAGCTCTCTAAACAGAGCTGGTGTGAATAATCCCAAAATATGTTGTTGTTTTTTGTACTAAGGATTTGTGTTTTACCCACATTCTGTTCTTTTTCCACAGAGCTCAAAAGGATTGCAACCTTCGCAGGTGTGTATACCCAAAAATGTATATGTAAATTGTAACATGCACTGCTTCGATAATGCACTTTTTTTTGGGATTTCTTCTGTTTTTGCTCTTGTCTCAATTAAAAATGTATTTTAGAGCATCAAACAAAGACTAACATACCAAATTCAACTTTCATGATAATATTTCCTCAGTGGTGGGCACTGCTGACAAGAATTTGGCTGTGCTAAACCTCAGGCACTCTTTATAAACATTAGCTCCACCAACATCCTATGCTAACGTGGGATGTAGCAGAAGCTAATGCTAAAGAACTAACTTCAGCCATGTTGATATCAACCATCTATCAATGACACAACATATGCCGCTTTCAAAGTTAGAAAAATGCTACATCACGTTTTTCTAATGTGCTAACTTTGCACTGTGCTAATTTCTCAGAAGTATGCACAGAAGAAAAAAAGATTATGTAAGGCAACCAGACCCAGTGTGGAAATTTAATGGCCATATCATAAGTTACATGTGATTCACCATGTGAAGAGAAAATCTGAGAAAAGTGAAAACCAAATTCAGGCCTCATTCCCTGCCCTACTTGTGTTTTCTTCGTTCTGTATCTATTACTCAGACTCTATCAGTTTCTCAGTCATATTCCCTTCACGCCTCTGACACATTGAGCCAATTGGTTCAACTGTAAAGCATTCAAGTACTAAGCATAAATAGTTCTGCTATTTCTCAGTCTGTGCCCATTATTCTTGTTGTTGCCAATCTTGTTGTTTATTGACCACCTTTTACTTTTACAATGTGTTCATCATGCTTCTCCCATCCTTCTTTTAATTTGGTTCTTAACCACATCGTGACTCTTGTCAAGCCCTTAACTCTTCCGCTGTTTTCTGTCTGACCACAGTGGATGTAAAGCTGGACTCAGCCACAGCCCACCAGTGCCTCGTCCTGTCCAACGACGGGAAGAGAGTGAGAGACGGAGGAGAAAAGCCAAAAGCCCCTGACGATCCGGAGAGGTTCGACACATTTGGCAGCGTCCTCGGGATCAATCGCCTGAACCACGGCAGGTCGTACTGGGAAGTAGAGGTGAAAAACAAAAGCGGTTGGGATCTGGGTGTAGCACGGCGGAGCGCAAACCGCAAGGGGGTACTCAAGGTCAACACGGGCAATGGTTACTGGGTGGCCGTGCATTTCGAAGATAGGAAGTACGCAGCCCTGACGGTACCCCCCACAAGCCTCCCGTTGAACGAGAAACCCCAAAAAGTCGGAGTGTTTGTCGACTACGAGGAAGCTGTTGTGTCGTTTTATGACGTGACGAACAAGTCGCACATTTTCTCTTTCACAGAGTGTCTGTTCAATGACGACATTTTCCCTTATTTCAGTCCGCATCCTAAAGTGAATGATAAAAATGTTGATCCACTGATTATATCTGCTGTATAAAAGCAGATGTCATTATGTTGAGTTGTAGGATATTCTCACCGTAAAAACCTTTGGAAAAATATCATGTAATAATCATTGGTGTCACACGTGTGGTAGCAATTTGTAGGCAATAAATCGAACCAATGTATTTTAATATATTGTATTTTTAATATTTTTTTTAAGTTGATCTACAAGTCTATTTTTTCAAATAAACGTTTATGACATCCTGTTTCACCAGGTAAGAATCATGTTATGCTCAGTGGCTCAGACACTCTTCAAAATTTGAAACATGTAATTCATATAAGGCAGATGAGCGTTGATCTTTATACATCAGGAAACGGCTACAAGAACATAACTACTGACCTAACATCTCTGTAGTCAAACCAAACTGGAACAATTTTAAAACCCCAACAAAACAGGGTTCAAGAAAGACCAGGTGAAGGCCGATAACTGACAACTAGGCAACATTTCCCCTTATGTAACTCAACATTTCCCCTTATGTAACTCTTATAAAAGGCAAAACGTTGGATCGGACTCTTTTGAAAGTGCCAGACTGACGCAAGTTTTCTCTGGTTGCTTAAAGCACCAACTGAACAACATACGCAACTAACAGAAGGCTACTAAATATTTCTCTCATTCACAAGATACAATCAAGACCCGTTTTTCCTAATTCAAATATGTCCTCAGGAAAAATGTCCAGTCATCAAAAACAGTTATAGTCATGGTGTGGAAGGTAAAGTAGAGTCTTTTAAAAGTTAATGTTGGAAAGATTGTCGAAAAAAAAAAAAACCTCACCCAACTGAAGACTAGCTACCTAAGCAGGGAGCTAAGGTAATTAGCCAGCCAATATTCCCCTGTTATACTCTTAACTTTAGAAAAAGCAGAACACCAAAAAGGCATTTTGGGTAAAAAAACCCAACTATGAGAGGCACCACTGGCTACTTATTTTAACAAACTTTTTATTTTTTTTTTACCAATACTGTTGCTTCACTATTGTCAAAAACATTTCAACAGCAACTTAAAAAAATGGCAACATCTTAACTGGGATACTTGAAACAACATCAATATAAGAATGTCTTAATCTGTATATTTTTAAAAAAGATGAGGATTATAGTTGGGAATTACTTCTCATAATCTTATTTAGGGTTGTGGAATATGATTGTGATGTAGATAAATGGGAAAACATAATATAAATGCACTGCTTTATTTTGAAATCAGTTAAAAATGTTTTGTTTTGTTACTTTACTTGATTGCCTATGTTGCAGAATATTACCCAATTCACTTTTTCCTTGTTTTTCCTCTGTACCATTTTGGTCACCCATTCGTTGAGAACGGGTTGGTTTTTGGCTTTCTGTCGATCAGATGTAATGGTGGAAGTGACAATAAAACTTAATTGTTCAAAGAAATGCAAATTGAGCAAAAAAAAAAAAAAAGTAGGTTTTTCTTCAACTGTAAAATTGTTGTAATAAAAGGGAATGTGTATTTTGGATAATATATTTGTATTTTAATAAATAATGTAACAAATCTGTTTAGTGAAACATTCACTGACTAGTATTCGGGTCTAATAAATGTAAGTCACAAAAAACAAGACATACACATTAAAAAAACTGACAAAGAACCCATGTTTTAAACTGATAGCGCAGAATGATCTGTGAATTAAGCACATTAATTTTGTAATTTCAATTTGCTAAATTGTATGACTAATGGCAATGCAGCTACTGTCTTACCCTGACCTACGAGTATTGAGTTTTAATTTTTCATGAAAGGTGAAACTTGTGGCCCTAGGAGGAATGGGGTGGGGGGAGATTATTTTGCGTTCCCTCACAATATACTTACTGCAATATTTGCTGGTCTGTTTTGTATACAGTCACAAATGTCAATTTAACATTTCAAATACACATATAAAGAGCCTCAGTGTTTATTCTTAACTCTTTGGCGCAAAAATGTTATTGACAATTGATTTATACACTGCATGTTTATGCCTATTTGTGTAAGGTTGAGATGGAACTGCACATGAAAACATCCCTTCAAACCATTCAGAAAACCAACACAAAAGAGACACAATTAAAGCTGTCAGATGACTCACCACGCCATAATAACTCAGAAATAGTCCAGCTAATTTGGATGTATGTTTTCTTTTTTCCTACTTACGGAAAGTTTCTGTTTATATCATAGGTCTGTGGTGCATTTTTATCCTGAAGAAAAATATATATGTAACCTATGTTATTTTAGCAAATATGAATTAGAGCTTGTAATACACCATATTGCCGATAGGTGGCAGTAAATGGCTTCAAAGTAGTCTAAAGCTACAGTGATATGCTACAGAATATGAGAACAACCAGAAGAAGAAGTAAAAAAAACGTTTTGTGGTCACTTTATTGGCAAAATTCAGTTTTCTTTTCAATATTTTTCAAGAATTAGTTTTCCTCTATGTTTAATTTTTGATTCCTCTGTATCAGGATCCGGAAGAAGTTTGTTTTTTGAGATTTCATTTCTTTTTTTGTTGCTGCGAATCTCCGGTGAGTTCTGTGCTATAATTAGCTTCGTTAGCTATAGATTAGCCACAAGCTAATATTTTGCTGTTATGTATTAAAAGTTATATTGTAATTTAATCTTATAGTTTCAATGTTAAAAAGGAAAAAAACAAACAATCGGAGCCACTTGTTTATGGGTAAAAATGCATATTCTCTACATGATGTTTTGTATGTGAATTAGCAATGCTTATTATGGCTAATTCACAAAGGCTATTCTGCTAGTATTGCGCCTTTTCTTCTTTTTTTAAAAAAAATGCTGATACTGATGAAGTATTTAGTAACAGTGAGTTATTTATTCCACTGTATGAAATTTAAGAGTACTGAAAAAAGATATTGATGTCAATTCAGTGAATATTATTTTGTGATGTTTTGTTGAGCTAAACGACAAAGTTTTTTATCACAGCTGGAAATAATTTTATCTACACGGAGTGAGGAGATCAGATTTCACTGAAGTGACTTAGAATCCTATATGACACTATATAGTGAAAGATGTTTCTGCTACATGCAGGTTGTTGTTTTTTTGTGTTGAGAGACAACGCATGAAGAACAGCGAGCCAGGATCCACAAGAGCGGATTCACATTGTGTCCACTACGATGCCAAAGAAGAACCTTCTGTTCCACTAGATCGGTGGGATTGCACATATTAACACTACCCGGGTAGCTACAATATAACAATCCAGATCTGAAAACTGAACTGAACTGAAAACAAATCAAAGGAAAAGAAACTTTTGAACTTGACTGACTTGACTTAGGACTACTAAAGGAAAACATTGACCATTTTGTTCTGTTTGTTTTACTGTCAAAATGTGTAAGAAATGTGTTTTGTTCAACACATTGTTTTCCTTGCTCCTCCTGAGTTGAACCTAGTTATGATAGCAGGTGACTTACCAGGTTAGTAGATCTTACATATAAATCTTCAGATATTTCACAAGATATAACATACATAAAAAAACCTCACGAAGGCCTTACATTATAGGAGAAAGTACGATGTGCACCGTAAGAAAGGCTTACAGTATTGAATTGTGTCGCATGAACTACCCCATGTCCCCTGGAGGCCTCCAAGCTTTCTTTTTCACATGAATTTTTTTTTTAGGTCTTAGTAAGTAATGAGGGGACTGCCATCTAGTGGTTGCAAATACAAATTGCAGGATGCCGTTAAGTACAGGGAAACGGAGAGTCCTGTACGGGACAATTAATCTTGGCTTAAGATACGGGACATCCCAGCTAATTCGGTACAGATAGCAGCACCACCATGATTTTCCAATGACTTATCGCGTGAACAAGCTTTGTTCACGTGTGATTTGAAATAATTTCTTATGTAATGGAAACGTCACAATAGTGAAATGTATTTTTTTTATTCAGCAGAATATCGACAAAGATTTGCATAATGGAAACACAGCTAATGATAAAGAACAATGATCAGAAAACAAACTCAAAAACCAATGGATCATGATAAAACACGTAAATCCAGTCATATATTAGCAGCTCAAATATATTGTAACATATTTCCCAAACTGTTGGTTTGATCTATTTTCCCAACAGATCAGATGTGTGTTTTCTCACACATCTGATGTGTGAGAAAACACACATCAGATTTCAAGAGTAGTTATAAAATTATGAAATGAAAGTCATAATATTACAAGAATAAGATCATTTTCAGAATAGTCATAATGCTATGTCATCATTCTCACATTTTCCCAACTGTATTCTCGTATGACTTTAGTAATCTTTATTTTTTTCTTGTGGTTGCAATTATAATCCTTTTTTTTCTTCAAATAAAATTAAAGTATCTTCCAGTTTTGTGTGAGAAAAACACAAAACTGAAAACACGTGTTTTCCCACACATCTGATGCTTGTTGCCACATTGTTTCCCAACACCATGGACACCCACATCGCAGTGAACCAATTTACAGAAGTTGCACATATAGGAAGCACTTTCAGCACTTTCCTGTCCTGTGTCACACACACAAGAGGTGATGAATAAATTATTCAACTGGCTGTTGGTTCCACCCAAGCTGAAGTATAAAGGAGCAGCAATGTTTCCACATCTATTGACGAGGACTCCACTTTCAGACACACAGATTCATTCACAGAGAAGGTGAGCAACACCTCGTCACACCGAACAAATGTTAAGAGTTTTAACACGAAGTAGAACGTGTGTTTTAACTTAGTATATTTTAGATGGTCAGCAAACTTGTAACACGGTTTACTGAATTTTTCAAAAACTAACTGGTGTAAGGGACTGTTAAAGTCCCCCAAGCTATTTAAATTCCCATCAATACTGTGTAGATGTATTTTTATATTTTTATAAATTTATAATCAAATGGTGGACTGTATTAGTGGATTTTATTATATATATTTTTTAATATTACTTGGGTGGAAGCTTTACATAAGCCCATTGAGCATGTGCATCTTCCTTCGTGTTTTTTTCTTCATAAAACTAAAAACTGCAGCTTTCCCATTCATTTCCAATCCATCAGCAGCTTCTGTCTAGAGTCCATGGAATACTAGTTCAAAATACCAATAAAAAAATTACATGGCTTAGGACAAACTTCAATTGGAACTTTTATGTCTTTGTTTTAGCTAAAGCTTTATGATCTCTTGGCTGCTTCTGTAACGAATGCTCAACATTGGGCAACGGTGACTTGTTTCAAAACTTTTAAACGCCACATCCTTTTTTCTGACCGTTCCCCAACGTGTTCTTTGCAAGTCATTAAGCTCTTCGGTCTCTTCGTTCTCTGAAAATCCTCTGATTCAGTTATGAAACAAATGGATTGATGCTGAGATTACTTACACCACAACTATCTCCATATACAATGGCTTCAATTTGTTTCAACTAGATTTGATTGTGTTGGTGTCAGTGCTAAGGGACTAGGATTAGAGTTAAGGTTGTAAATGCATAAATTTTTCAGACTTTCATTTGCATCAAATTTTGAAAGTCGTGTATATTACTGGTCTATCACAAAATCTTGCCTTACAAGGTAAATATATCATAGATTTCCTTAAGTATATTGTTTAAAACCATCATGGGAGAATTTTTCTGCCATAATCCAAGAGCACACATTTTCAGTCTGAAAGCAGGATTTCATGTCTTTTGTTCTCAAAACTTTTAACACTTTTGCTGACATTTTTATTTCAAAAGCAGGACTTTCTTCTCAAAACTTGTAATGCTTGTTCTCAAAACGTCTTCTCGCACTTAGACTTAGTCTCTGGTCGCTTTTGGAAACGCCTTTTGGCACAGTCACCTGGCAATCTCTCAGCCAATAGAATGTCCACGTGTAATCACAACACCATTTAAAAGAACATTGTTGTTGGGGGATTTTTGCATTACACAAACCATCTTATCCAAACAGTAAACTCATTAGTCTCATCCCCCAGGCTTTAAAAACAGCAGTTATCAAACTACTGATAAAAAAATAACAATCTGGACAAATCACTACTGAAGAACTACAGTCCAATCTCCAACCTCCCATTCATCATCAAAATTATTAAAAAAGCTGTTTAGACAGTTAAATAGCTTCATAACTGACCAACAGCTTTGATGTCTTTGAGTCTGGTTTCCAGTCTCAACACAGTACTGGGACTGGCCTCATAAAAGTGTTCAGTGACATTCATATAAACACAGACTGTGGAAGAACCACAGTGAAGAACATCTCCAGGATTACAGGTCTAATCCTCTAAACTCATTAATGTGTTTATCTTTAGTCAGTTGATTACTGCAACAGTGTCTTCACAGGTCTGCCTAACAAATCAATCCTCCAGACTTATAAACTTAGAAAGTGCAGAAAAAAGTCGCTACATGTCAGAATAAGTCAAATACTATTTGTGTTACCAGTGCTCCAATATGCATCAGCAAATCACCAATTCAGTTCATTATAAATGGAAATAAAATGTTGTAATATCCACCAAGTATCTTGGAGTTGGTGGATGTTGTTGATGTGGGCAGGAAGTATTAATCACTCTTCTAATGACATTGTTGCTGTCATAACATGCTAACACCTACATATTCCAATATTCCACAATCACAAATCTCGGATGAGACCATAAGTTGTTGTAATGAACTGGTTAATCAATCTCCTCTGCCTCTACTGCTGCTTTCTTGTAAATATCTCTGGCTGTTTGGTTTGAAAGCTGGGCAGAAAGATGTTGGATTTGGGGATATGATTCTTACCCAATACAAAACTATGGAAGAACTTTCACCTTTCCTCTGCTTTGTTTACACAAAGTCTCATGAGATTTGCAGTTTTAGTACAGGTAGCAGTAGTTAGTTCACTATTTTAACTTTTGAGATGATGATTAGCATATCCCAATAGTAAAAATAATACCTCTTTGCCATGGATACATATCATATCAACCATCCGAAACTAACAAAGTAAGAGCAAAAAATAACCATGAACAAAAGTCTACAGACAGAATAAATCTGAGCTACCCTGACACTGTAATCCACCCAACCCAATTTCAATATGGGGGTGGAGGCTGGTTGGTCAGTGAGGTAGAGCGCATCATCATTGCAAAGATGAAGGACAACTCTGTGATTTCACAACTAGGGTCATGCTTGGGATGTCATCAGCACTGTATATATATGTAACAAACCTCTACCTTCTTGTCATTGCTTGCTACACTATTGACGAGTTAAGACGGTTGCAAAGCGCTTTAAGAGTTGATCGGTGAAATTGTTTGCAGCTAGATTGATTTGAACAAGCATTGTTTTGTAAAACACGTATCGAAGGCAACATTACTCCAACGGTAGGATGAGACCCCAGCCGTGGGATTGGAGAGCTGAACATCAGCAAGACTGGATTGAGAACAGACCTCCTCACAATGAGCTCCAGAGAGAGATCCAAAGACTTGGCTCTCTTTTGGAAAAGGAGAGAACAAGATGGTTTGACGAGAACCAAAAGCTGGACTACACCCAACGAGAACTGGAGGAGACAAAAGCCGAATTACAGAGGCAAAAAACTCTCAAGGAGATTTTTATCAACAATGGCAAAGAGTTGGAAAGAGAACTACGGGCCTTACAAAAGCTTAACAATTCAGAGACTGAGATTAAGGCAGAAAAAGAAAGAAATGACGCTCTCCAACAAGAGCTGGACGACATTAAGACTCGCTACGAGGAGCTACAATCCAAAGCCGAAGCCACCAATGATGAGAGGAAACTGCAGGTTGACATGCAGCTGGTCTATGAAGACAAAATCAAGCAGGACCAAAGTCTCATTGAAATTTTGAGAGCAGAGAAGGACGATCTGCAAGAGAAAATGTCCAAGGAGATGGACAACTTTAAGAAAACAGAGAACCATTTGCTAAGTGAGCTGGAACAAATGAAGGTTTCATATGAAGAACTAAAGTTGAGGTATGAAGCAGATGTTTCCACTCTGAGACAACAAGCTGAAGGTTATCAGCAGGAGATGAATCATGAGAAAGAAGCTAATTTGGAAAGAGCAAAGAAAGACTTTGAGCTTATCAAGGCACTCAGAAGAGAAAAAGACCATCTGAATCAAAGAAAGGCAGAAGAGATCTCTATCCTGCAACAAGAATCAACAGACACAATAAAACATCTTCAAGGTGTTCTGGAGCTGGCAACAGTTTCTGACAAGGAACTTAAAAATAGGTATGAAAGACATGTTTCTGCTCTAAAACAGCAAGCAAAGATATTTAAGCAGGGAGTAGATAAAAAGATGAAGGCTTATTCAGACAAAAGAACAAGAGACCAGAAGATTATCAACGACCTTGAAGCTGATAAGGAAAGTCTCCTAAAACAATTGACTGCTGTCCAACAACTGCACTCTGGCTGTGAGTTTAATATAAAACAGAGCTGGAAAATATGAAAACTGAGCTTCAAGACAGAGATGAACTAGGACCTCCTAGGAGAAAAGTGTCAAGAACCAAATAAGAAAGACAGTAACTCTGTAAACAACATCTCTGACCCTGCATCCATGGATCTAGACTGTGTCTTAGAGGAAACCGTGTCAGAGGACATTGAGGTTCCTGATTCGTCTCCCAAGGAGGTAAATGATTTAGAGGAAGACATGCAGAGTGACATGGAAACCAGGGAAGTGACAGACCGCTGTGTGGAAAATCTGTCAGAGGAACCAGTGGAGGCAGTCGCCAAAGAAAAATCACTGTGGAAAAGGATTAGACACAGTTTGGGACTCAGGAAACCACAAAGATGGAAGAAAAGCAAGAAAACCTCTGAATCAAGCGACTAGGAAAAAATGTTTAGTTAAATTCTGAACCGTTTGCAAAACCCCAAAATACATCTCTTATTTTAGACCCCCCCAAAAAATGGCTGTAGGTTTTCTCTGGGTGCTCCGGTTTACCACAGATTTCCAAAAACCATATAAATTGGGGTTACTGACCAACGTACGTTGTCCTTAAGAAGGTCGTATTAACTTCTAGAAAAATGAATTTGCAAACGGTTCAGATTGGAGATCTGTGGTGAGAAAAGCTCTGAAACAAGCAACTAGCAAAAAGAGTCCAGGTCAGAACCATTTCCAAAACCCCAAATTACATCTTATATTTTAGACAAAAAAAAAAGGTCAGCACAGTGATGCAGTTTTTATTACTGCATCTTCACAGGAAAGAGTTCTTCGTTCTCAACCAGGCGCCTCTTTCTGTGGGAGTTTGTTCTCTCTGTGTTAGTGGGGTTTTCTCCGGGTGCTCCGGTTCCCCACAGATTTAAAAAAATGATGTAAATTGGGGTGATTGACTAATGTACATTATCCTCAAAAAGATAGCATTAATTTCTAGAAAATTGAATTTGCAAACCGTTCAGATTAGAGAAACATAATGTCTGGTGAGAGTTGCTCTCCACAAGTTGCCCTTCGTCACCAGTTTCTAGATACAGTCAAGGTTTTGACGGGATCCGTTAGCATCATGTCTCTGCTTTTTGTAAATGCGACGATGCCCTATTGGCTTCAACAGATCCAACTGTGAGCAAATAGTCTTTGTCGTAGGCATAACAAGGCTAGTGTCTAAACTGGAAAAGGAGTGGCCCTTGGTGGCCCTGTCCAGTCAGATTTCTGGGTCCCCACAAGACAGATTACGATGACACTTTGAACTAACCATTAGCATACAGATGCTAATGCTGATGTTACACCAGTGAATCACTAAGGAGAGTCTTGAAGCTCAGCACAGATGGACAGAGTACAAAAAAGATGTTGCAGTTTTTTCCAAATAATCATGTAAGTTAACTAATGTTGTATCCATATGTTAGCTAAATGACGACTAGTTAATTCATACCAACATATCATGAAGTGCCTGATAACATGAATACTAATGTTGCTGTTAACTCATGTTACACTCCTTGATAGTTGTTGCCAAGAATAAACTCAGTCCTCTTTATTTTCTTTGCAAAAGTTGTTCTCACTCTTACTTTTGATATATTTCAAAGAAATGTTTATTGTCACAATAAAAAAAATTGTGACAATTTGCTCTTCGAGCAAAGAGTCGAAGAGGAGACAACAGACCAGAGGCCAGCAGCAGGACCATGACGTAGGATCTTCTGTTACCTGAGAATAATTTGCTTAAGACGAACAAATTATTACTTATCTTAGTAATAATTTGCTTATTACTAAGACAAGTGATAAGCAAATTGTTACTTATCTTAGTAAATAATAATTTCCACACCTAACTCATACAAACACAAAACCAGCTCAATGCTCATGACCCACACAAATACAGGCCACAAGTGCGCAAACATAGTGTGTCTGACCCACACAAAGCCAAACATGCACAATGCAACACAGGCACACACACACATATATTGCTATATAGCTTATTTCTTATAAACCCTAGCTAGTAGATATGAACTCTCCTCCGTGACACCAAGAGGATTAGGTTAAATGATCCCATATGCTCCATTTATTTTCTGTTTGTAAATATTTCTGACTAAATGTAACTGTTTAAAAGTCTGTTACAATAATTTTTAATTAGCTTCACTGCACAGTCACATCTAGATATGGAAAAAGTGTGAGTCACAAACACCCCCCCTCCCTCCCCGAGCAGTTCTGGACCTGAACTTAGATCCTGAACCGCACAGCATTCTGGGAGATGTAGACAGAGGAATGACTTTAGCAGTTCTACCTCACTCTCTCTTTGGTTACCTAGCAACTTAGTCATTCTTTGGTTACCTAGCCACTTTGCCTCATAACTGGTAAAAAATAAAAAGCAAAAAACAACCATATGGAGTGAAAACTGGATAAAATAGAAAATTTCATGCCACCAGTTTGGTAGTATTTTGGATAATTAAAACAGAAGACTAATCAATAATTATCAATATGAACAATTATTGACAGACTGATGTGAAATACTTGTATTGCTATTAGTTTTTCACCTATTGTCCAGCTTACATTCAGTAGAAATCTAAAAAACGTGTTTCCTTTCCTTGTCTTTCTCATTTTGAATACTGGCTAAGAAAACAAGGTCTTAAAGAAGTTTAGTTACATAAACCTTGTTTGTCTAGAAAGTCTGATTCGTTGGGGGAGTGTGAATGCAAATTTGAATTCCAAAACGGACTGAAAAAGCGAACTCTGATCCGCCTAAGAACCTCGGCCTCACGATCTGGCTGAAGTGAACTCTGATGCGGTTGGGAGTTGGTGTGAATGCAAGCGGATCGGAGGCTGCTCCAAAAGCAGGAAGGTAACTGCAGTGCAGGTCATTCTGGTCAATATATTACTCTCTGCTCTGCAGATTAATAGAGACGTTGTGTCGGTTGCCATGGCAGTGGGTCTCCCCACGTGCCAACACACAGAGAGGAGTATAAGGCTGCGTTCACACTGCAGCCTGTAGTGACCTAATTCCGATTTTTTTTTGTCAAATCAGATTTTTTTGCTGTGGCCGTTCACACTTCCAAATAAATGCGACCTGTCTGAATGGGGAAACGACCTGAAAGTGTCCCGCACGTGCAGTAGAGGGCGCAATAACGTCAACGTTCTCAGTGTTTTGCCAACCGCCTTAAAAAGAAGTGCTCAGTATTTGCGGACGTAAACATGGAGGCTAACGGTGGAGCGTAGCTTGCACATTTGAAGTTGAATATTAGAATATTAACAACTTAATCCTCATTATAGGTCGCCATAGTTGTTGAATAGTGAGATTTGTCGAGTGTCAGTGATGTTCAGGTCGGATGAACCCGACCTGGACGTTAGGTCACATTTAAATCGGATACCCAAGTGGCCTGGTTCACATTCGAAAAGAATCCGACCTTTTGTTGTTATGAAAAGACCGGATACAGGTCGCATTACGTCAAAAAAATCGGAATTGGGTCACTTTAGGCCGCAGTGTGAAGGCAGCGTAAGTCTGAGCGCTAGGAGAAGTTTTGAGTACAAGCATTACAAGTTCTGAGAAGAAAAACATGAAGTCCTGCTTTCAAAATGAATATGTAAGTAAAAGTTTTGAGAAAAGACATGAAAACCTGTTTTCAAACTGAAAATGTGTGTTCTTGGATTATGGCAGAAAATTTTCCCCATAAACCACGTTCTGTTCCTAAATGTGAAAATGTGTAATTTTAGGGTTTTAGTATTATTTTACCAACTTATCAACTGATAAGTGTTATTTTTGTGTTATTTTAGAGAGGATGAACGCTGTTCTTGTGATTACTGTCCTTGGCCTGGTTGTCGGTGAGAATCCAGCCCTTGGCCTTTCTCCCTGTCAGAGGACGGCTTCCAACAACGCATTCAACAGATTTGTTCGCAAACATGTCCTACAGGCTGCATTTGACACTAATTCAAAGACTGAATGGGAAATGTGAGTTATACAGAAATAAACACCCTATTTAGATGGGAATCAATAACTGTACACACGGGCGCCGCCAGGAATCTTGGACCCCATGACAAAAAAATTTAATTGCCCCCCCTGCGCAACCACTGTTCCAGTTTCTTGAGTCTATTTAACTCATCAAAAGCGTCAATTTTAAAGGCTTGCAACAGCCTTGCTTTCTTTGGTCCAATAGTGATAACTAGCACAATATTTACTGCTGAGGAATTTCACATGCAACAGTCTGCATACAATACAGCAAATAGGTTGCTTTATTTTCTTTAATATTATTAGTTTAAGCTTATTGAAACACTTGCAACAGTCACAGACAACGTGTAAAATATAAATAAAACAATCCAGACTTCTCAAAATCTGCTATGCAGTTGTATTTTATTCAAGCTGCAGTACGTAACTTTAATAAAAAAATATGTTTTCTCCATATTTGTTAAAGCTGTCACCATGTTGTGACGGTTTGCTATGAGACAGATAATCTGTGAAGAAAATCAATGTCCTCCACCTCCTCCCTGAACTGGTTAAAGTAATTCAACGTTCTGACCAAAACAACCAGTCAGAACCAGGAAGAGGGTCTTAGTGCTGTCAATCATCCTCATACGCTTACTGCTAAATGTGCTAATAGTGGAGAGAAAACTTATTGTTACAGGAAAACTGTTTATCTGCCGTCATTGGTAGCTATGCTAACTAGATTGAGCATTCACAGTTTGAATCTATATTGCTCTGTGCTATGCTAGCTGCAGCATAGCACAGAGCGAGGGGTAGGGAGGATGAGCAGCCACATGAGATTGTGATTGACAGCGCTAAAACCCGCCTCCTGCCTCTGATCGGTTGTTTCTAGATAGTACTGGGAGAAGGCAGAGGAAATCATTTTTTTACAAATTATTTCTCATGCCATGGTGTCACAACACAATGACAGTTTCAACAAATTTGTAAAAAAAAAAAAAAAAAAAAAAAAAAGTTTTTTAAAAGTTACGTACTGCAGCTTTAATTTCACTGAGGAGAGGACGGGTCAGGAGGGACGTGGCAACATATATATGTAATTTAAACGCAAGTCAAGGTAAAACTGTGTGGACTGGCTGCAGTTCAGACTGGAGGCTCTTTTTTTTAATCATTTTATAAAGATTGTTTGAATTTCTGTCAGCAACAAGTATAAGTAAAATGGGGAGTAATTTATAACATCTATCCGTTTAAATAAATGGAGGCGCTAAAAGTGTGAAACATTTCTGCACATTTTGTTCAATGTTTAACATTCACTGAACAAAATAAATATTCCAAATCTTCCAAATAAATAAACATAAGATTTTGATTGTTTTTTTTCCCTCTTCAGGTACTTGAGAAACTTAAATCTCTGCGACAGACCCAGGCAGTCCTTTGTGAGCCACAGAGACCAACAACGTTTCGTGGAGATCTGCAACGGCAACGGGAAGCGTCAGAATGGCAACCTGTGCACCAGCACCAGCTCGGTTCGGCTGTACGATCTCAGAGTCCGTCAGAGACCTCAGGGTTGCATCGTCACTAATTTAAGACACGTACGTCGATACGTGACTGTCGCTTGTGACAAAGTCGACAACTTCTGCCGTCCTGTTCACTTTGACAGCAGCCAAACCAACAGACCGAGCAGCAGAGCTCAGAGCTGTTGAAATCTGGATGCAACACCGAAACTTAACGCGCCCTTGTTACGGTACCTTGTCTTTGATTGGTCTTTAGTCTTTGATTGATCTTTAGTCTTTGATTGGTCTTTAGTCTTTGATTGATCTTTAGACTTTGATTGATCTTTAGTCTTTGATTGGTCTTTAGTCTTTGATTGATCTTTAGACTTTGATTGATCTTTAGTCTTTGATTGGTCTTTAGTCTTTGATTGATCTTTAGACTTTGATTGGTCTTTAGTCTTTGATTGATCTTTAGTCTTTAATTGGTCTTTAGTCTTTGATGGGTCTTTAGTCTTTGATTCATCCATTTGCAGTTTTTGGTTTGGTTTGCCTTTTTAGCTGTGAAAGAAAGTGCATTATTTGTTATATTTCAATACTTGTAGTCATTTTGTCCTTCATTGAGTTTTTTGTCAAAACAAACAAACAAACCAAAAAGCACTTTCAGAGCTGTGCTACAATAGTTTCCTCGGCTTTTTAATCAGAACTAATAAAATCTATGATGTATTTCTGTTTGTCGTGTTTTCTCAGAACCGTTGTAGTTTTTCTCAGCCTTTGTCCTTTTTTAGCTTATGGTTTTAGTTTTCCTGGTGACATTGTGCGCTCAGCAGAACCATTAACCATTTCCTTCTAAATAAAACAATGTATCATTAACCTTTTCTAATTCCATCAAATTCCATGATACAGTAATCTATTTCAAGTTTCAAATAATCATTTCATTTATAGGTTGCCTAAAGTTTCGTCACATTGAAACATGGTCAAAGTCTGTTTGCCTCTGTAAAAATGACATCTCCCTATAGCACCAGAGTTAAAGGGACAGTGTTATGTTTTCCAGGCACATAGTTATAAAAATGTTGCATATATCAAATAGCTTGACTTTGTAATTTAAAGCCTTGAAATTGGGCCTCTGTCTCTTTAAGAGACTCCCGCTCTCTCTGAAAATTGCACTTAAAAGTCTCATCGGTGATTATTATTATTATTAATAATGTACCATATATTAATTGACCTTCATTCTCATCCCACCTTGCCTTCGATATGAGTTAAGAGTTTTTTCACCTAGCAGACAAACCCTTTGTAATTTTGGAGGAGTTTTGGTTTCGCTCACGTTAGAATTTGATTTGATGAACTAAGAGTGCACCGGTTGGCATCCAACGCACCCAAAAATTACTTTTTGAGTCTTTTAAAGAGCTTTGCGTGATTTAACCTCTTCCGCTTCCTCTTTGCCTCGGGAGTTCTCGTCAATACAACTGATGCATACTTGCAGCAGAGCGCATTTATTTATCAATAAATTTGACAACTGACAAGTTAATTTCTCAGCTCACCATGCAAAACACATTATATTTATTAATTAAGTTACTTTTTTGAAGCCTCGATCTCTGATAATTAAAATGTACAGTTGATGAAAACAACATTTAAGAATCATATATATATATATATATATATA
>CAEFZY010050564.1:0-12667 GCA_903066815.1 Brachyrhaphis roseni
AAAAGAGTTACAAGAAACAGTGAGATCCCAGATTTTTATTGACGGCCCTTTTTTCTTTACCGTAAAACGTATATTTCGGCACATTTCATTTCTCTTTGAGATCATTAAAATGAGTTCCATGCCTTGAGCCTCGTATATGAGAGTTTTGATCTCTTAAGAAAGCATTGAGTCAGGAGTAAAAACTCATTATTTTAGTTTTCTTTTAATTTTTTTGCGTTCAGACTAGTTGTATGAAAACACTGTAAGACAGCGCTGCGTGCCACAAGCCATCATTGTTATGATTTTGCTGTTGTTGTACATCCATCCTCTTCCTGCATCTGTCTCAGACTGTCGCAGTGGATGTGCGTGGGAGGGGGAAGCGAGTTTTTTGTGGCATCATTGCAGGCCTTAGCTCATAGTGCAGCTAAATGGGTGACTGTATAGCTCCTACCTCAATTATGGGTGCTAATGTGCCATAGCGTGTATGTTGCGAAGGTGTGAATGTGTTCATGTGTCAGTGCTGAGACATCATTTGGAGCCTTCTGCGTATTCAGTCTTCAACACTCTAAGTGTCACACACATTCATCAGTTGTCATTATTAAACACAGAACAGAATGTTTTCTAAATGAGAATCACCGAAAAGAATAATTTATTACCCTCATTTTAACTCAGTTAAGGTAAAATAGCTCTATTTTCTGTCTTTACCATGAATTCATATATAAAAAACAAAAACATATGACAGAGGATCCACACACAGGAGCACACTCCTTTCAAGATTTTCTACAAACTGTCTTCGACTTAATTGTAGTTGCTTGTAATAGCTGCGGGGTCTCCCTAAGAGGTTTGTCAAGGGAAATAAAGCACAACAGAGGAAGAATAAACTTCCTGCCTCCAAAGGAAACAGCTGTTGTCATGGCAAAGCTAATTAAAAATACCAGTTTGAAAAAGACAAAACACTAGCCCGGGTTGAGAGGCTGCATTTATTAGCACAAACAGCACTCATGAGATAATAAATGGATACACAGTTTTACTAGACAGAGCTTCTTAGACAGTTAATGTATCAGCGTGTTACTATGTGAGGAGGGTGACTTTCTCGGTTTTACCATGTTCTTCCACTTCAGCATCTCTTCAGAGGACTATCTTTGAAACACTAAGAGGTGCAGGCCACTAAATCACTGCTGTCCTATTTTCTTAGCTTGTAATGAATAGCTTTTAATATCATTACCCTATAAAAGCCCTCTCTCCTGCCAATTCTTACTGTTGCTGAGCTACATGCACAGAAAGAAGTCACATCCAAACATGCTACATGCTGTATACTTGTAACATTATCATTTGAGATGCTTAAAATCTTAACATTTATGCAGAATTATTCTATTTACGGTGTCTTGCAAATGACAACTGACCTATCATTTTAATTGGATTATACTCAATAATCCAACACAAAGTAGTGAGTAATTGTGCAGTGGAAGGAAAATGATACATGAGCTCCAAAATTTTGTACAAATATAAATCAGAAAACTGTGGCACCCATACACATTTATTTAATCGATGCCTCTAAACAAAAATTCTATGCAGCAAATTGTATTCAAGTAATGTAATTCATATAAAGAGTTCACCTTTGCATAATTTATTTTCAATACAAGTCCGGATCTAATTCAAAGCGAGAATTGACTGACAAAACTGGTAATATGGTGTTTGATTACCAGATTACGTCCAGTTTGATTGATCTTGAGCTATTTTGCAAAGAATTGGTAAGAAAAATAATCAATTTCAAAATTCACATATCTAGTAAACACAAACACCAAAAGTCTCACTGCTGTAATTTCAGCCAAAGGTCGGTTTTATAATGCATATAATAAGAGGGATGGAATAATCCCTGTTACATTTCTAGATTTTTATACTCAAAAAAAAGGAAGATAGGAACATTTATATATAAATTTATATATTTTCATATAAATTTTCTTATCTTTTACTTGCTTCTTTTATTTCCCTGTATTGGTTTCTTACTTTTCTGGATCCCCTGTTTGTCCGTCTTTGCTGCCTTGTATCAGTCTACCATTTACTCCTCTTTCCCAGCTGCTAGTCATTTACCTCATTAAGCCTCCCTCCCTTCCTAGCTCCAGTCATTTCCCTATTGGTTAATCTCTCCCCTCCCCATCAGTCCACCTAGGTCTCATCTCTCACCTGCAACCCGTTAACTAATCAGCCCAGGTCTTTTGTTCCAGCATTCAACCTCACAGTATTAGGACAACCTCAGAATTAGGACCTATGGGTTAGTCTGTGATATAAAATCCCAGTGGAATGCATTAAAGTATGTGGCTCTGAAATGATGAAATGTAAAAATTGAAGGGGTATTGAGAGGACTATAAAATAATGCATAGGTCTTAAAGATGATTCTAATGTGGCATACAATAAACACTGCAAAAAAAAAAAAAAAGTATATATGTATATATATTGCCTGTGAGTTAAGGTAAGAAAGTAAGAATGTGTGTGTTATCACTTGTGGGTATGTGTAAAAACTATGCATATGTGTAGCTCTGCACATGTCCAGCCATAATTTGGCTGCTTGCCTTATGCCAGTTTCCTTCTTTGGCTGTGAGCTAAAACGAAAAAGAAAAGCATTAAGTCCGGTGTTACTATCAATTCACTTAGGCTGTGGTCTCTGCCCTGCAAGTTTAATGCATGGGGTGAGTTACTGAGCCAAAATAATAAGTTTATCTCACTCCCTTTGTCTTTGCTCAGTTTGCTTCATTAATTTTCTCCTGTTTGCATTCAAATTTGTAGATTTGGATGCACACAGGTCTACCTGATGGAATTTTTTTTTGCTTTATAATCTTCAACATGTCTCGTTGGATAAACTTGAATCCATTCAGAGGGTTAGTGACTGGAGATGGGAAGCTATTTCCGCTGCACAACTCTGTTGTGTGGGGTTAAATGAATCGTCAATGAATGTGCAATGACTGTTGGAACTGATTCACTCTCCGCTGTTTTATCTCCCCGTGTATGTGAGATGAATCTGTTCAAGGGTTGTTATGCAGTGTGTCTACTTCACTTTAACACTGTTTTCGGTTACAGGTACCAGACATAGTCATCAAAAACTGTGTGAGTTTTAGTCTTGTGAGTCGACAATTTGACGAATATTTTGCTTCTAGTAAATTTGCGTTTCTTGGTATTTTTAGAAGTGCTCTTGATCAATATTGTTTAAATCTTTTTGGAAGCTTATTCATCTCCCCATTTTCTTACACATATTCAAGATTGCATTTAGGGGTTTTAATAAGTCCAGGATTAAAACAGGACACCCTTTATCCAGCAAGACTCTCCAGCTCATTCTGGGGGAACCCAAGTTGTTAAAGGGAAATAAGAAAAATGAGGCAACTCTACGGAGTTTTGTATCTGATTGAGTGTCGTTTGGACTTCCAGACCTCCAAATACTCATCCCAAAGAGGCATTCTGATGAGAAGCCAATAAAACCTTAACTGGCTTCTTTCAATGGAGAAGAACAATGACTACTCCGAGAAAACAGAGTGCCTGACATTCTCGCTAAGGCAGAGCTGAGCCACATTATGGAGAACCTCATTTTAGTTCCTTGAATCCAGCACCCCTTTTGTTTTGGTCGTATTTAAAGCATTGGAATGCACCATGGGCCATTAAACTGAGAGATTAGAGCTGACCACAGCAGGTTCAGCATTATGCAGAGGAGGTCCAAGTCAACCTGCAGCTTTCCCACTATGAATTAATGCAGAATACATTAAGTTTAGAACCAAAACCTCAGAATTGGAGGATCTCACTCTTTTTGTTGATCTGGCGTCCCAAAGGTTTTTTTTAACTATTCCTTATGTGATGCAGACCAGGGGTTCCATCCCTAATAAATGATCATTGATATTATATTTATTTACAGAACAAATGTTTTTTGTTTAAATTCTTTATTTCAGTTACATTATGACATTCCGAGGCATGTTAAAAAAAAAAAAAAAACTCATATGATTGCCAGATTTCCCAAGAGAAAGTTTCCTTAACTTTCCTGTAATATTTTAATTTATTGAAATGCAGCTGAGGGTGGTTTTATACAATTTCAAAACTCTGTATTGTGTTTTTCTTCATTCGCTGAAATTCCTGACATTATTGTGCCGTTTCTCTTTTGGTTTCAGATTTCAGCGGGGGTACCATGACGAGTGAGGAGTGTCCTGTGCCGCTGAGGAGTATCTCCTCAGCACGGCCGGGGCAGAGCGAGGAATACGGCTTAGCGCACATAGATGACATCATTGAGGAAGTAGGTCCGGGCGATGACGACGTCAGCATCGGCAGCGACTTAAGCACGCTGGTGTTGCCCTTCCCTGAGTTGGCGCCTGTGGTCTTCTTCTGCCTCAAGCAGACGACCTGTCCTCGCAACTGGTGCATTCGCATGGTCTCCAGCCCATATCCTTTCCTTCCTTCATACGCCCCATTCAACCTTAAACAAAACATCTCCATCTCCATTTGACCTGTATCATTTATCAAGTCTGTGTGACACATCTTTCTTTTAAAATCGATTTTTATTCCTGCTCTTATTTAATTTATTTTTCCTTTAATGTATATCTTTTCTCATTAATTTTATTGACGTTCTGTTTCTCATATGTATTCTTTGATGTGCGGTATTTGGTCCATCCTGACTTTGCCCCCACAAACACATCCAATCAAAACATGCCTGGATCTTGTCAAAGTAAATGGGTTTGACATCCTCATACAAGCTCAACTGCAGCAGTCAGTGTTATACTGCTTTGGAAAGTGCACATTTGGGTGTGTGCCGTTTAATTCGTGCGTGTGTGTTTGGGCTTTTAGCTAACAGATAAGAATAGGCAGTTGTCTTTTTGTCGACGACATTAACCGTGCCAGCTGGATAATGATGACTCTCCACGGTAGAGGTAAAAAAAGAACACTGCAGCACCATCTATCTGTTTTAGTTTTTGACTCTAAATACTGTACCTCGGAACTTTGGTATAAGTCAGTTCCTCCAGCTGATCTACTGATTTATTTTTGTATTTTTTTGCAATATTTACAAAGAGACTTTTCTTGTTTTTTATGCAACCTATGAGGATTTAGTAGTAACCTTTAAATATACTTTTGATTTTGGTAAATGTTGCCTTATTTTTTGTGAGAACGAGTATCAGAGCAATGTTTAGGTGTCCTTAGAGAAAAATATTACTAAATCGGTTTTGTCTGTGCTATTACACAAAGACATAAGGTCTGCCAAATATCGATTCGTAATTGTTGTCAGACATTATAGCTTTGCATATGCCAGTTGAAGTTGTCTTTCTGTTTCCCTTTCAATTCTCAGCTGGCCTCAAAGACCCAGCACACAATTTGGAGCAAGCAGTGGAACAAATTTTCCTTCACATTGTTAATTCCTCTGTCACGTCAGCCCGGATCCTCACTGGTAGCTGGATACCTGAGATAGCTGAAGCAGCAAGTGTGTTAAAACGCGTCTTTTGTTTCCTGTCTGAGTTTCAGGGGTGTGTGAGGAAAATATGGGAAGGCATTAGGAAGGCAGAGTGTGATGGAAGTGGTTTGAGGCAAGGTTATTTCTTCTGGAGCTACAGAGGCTTATAAACCTGCTATGCACCTACTGGAACTCACAGGAATTTAGATGAGCGTAACTTCTGCCACAGCTGCAGCGCCATCCAGAGTTACTGTTACTGTTTTTGAAACGACATAATCTCATACTTAAAAAAAAAAAAACATCTCTGAATTGAGTGAATTTATTGAA
This sequence comes from Brachyrhaphis roseni, assembly GCA_903066815.1. NCBI lineage: Eukaryota > Metazoa > Chordata > Actinopteri > Cyprinodontiformes > Poeciliidae > Brachyrhaphis > Brachyrhaphis roseni. The sequence goes on from CAEFZY010050564.1 coordinate 5,723, forward strand.
TAATGACAGTCAGACATAACCCTAACCCTCCTTAGTTGTTCCTTGATATTAATTCTTTGTCTAACCTCTGTACAGTTGAAGCTATACCGTTTGGAAGATGTACAAAGCCTATCTTCTTATTGTTTTAGGCCAGTTAGGTCTATCAAAACTTATTCCTATTTGCTAAATCCCTAAATAAAGTTGGTGTCTTTAACCCTTTTTTCAAACTTAGAATTGTACATGTAAAGAAACTTGAGATCTTCAAAGATAAAGACTTTATTGCCTAAAATCACACATTCAGCACACATTGAAGCTCATGGCTGAGCAGCTACAGCCATTAGTATTGGTCTTTGTGTGCAGGGTAGCAGCATTCTCAGGTCTGTCTCTTATTTCTGTGTAAAAAATAGGCAGTAGTGTACATACTGTAAATACATATACAGGATTTATGGATAGAAAAATGGAGGCAAGTCTTTTTTGTTAACTTGAAATACTTTGATTATGAAATCTTGCGGCTATAATGTGATTACAGATATCCTTTACTTCATTGCCATCAAATGCTGTTTTGGTTGTGCTAGGTGAACTATATCCAATTGTGTGTGAAGGACAGCAATAAGTGGTTATTTCAGCATCTCTTTTGGGATCAATAATTGTGTCCACCACTCAGCAGCCGTGAGAGGCCTTCAGTCATACACACAGCAACAAACGAACACACAAACGCACACATCATTGTTCTCCCACGCTTGCCTGCAGCACAGCACCTGGAGCACCTCTCTGTATCGCACTCCACTCACATCCTATGCCTCCCTGGATTCTAACACTCTTTACTTGTCATACAGTGGAGATATACCCAATTATTACATGTCTCACCTTATGAATATTTGTTAAATGCTGTTGATTGTTGGTAAGTTAGTTCTGCTTTCCAGTAAATTTCTTTTCAGTGTGTCTGTTACAGAACATCTTAAAGCTTTAGTCTGTGGATTGTGAAAAACTCACGGAGGGACAAACCAAAAAAATATGTTCATCTGATTTTGTACCGAACTGCTTACAATGTCTATGAGCAATTTTTGAACATTTTGGGAAATATGTCATGGCTTTATGAGCTGGGAAGACTGTGGGGAAAACAGCTCCATTTATTTAGCTTTATTCACAGAAATAGTCAAACTACTTTAAAGGAGACTAAAAATGTTGCAACATTCATGCATGATTTTGTTTACCAGACCACTAAATGAAAAGGAATGCTTTCCTACCAAAAACTGTGTTGTGCTGTCTTGTTTGTTTTTTCGTAACATGTCTTAGTTTCAAAGAGAAGATTATTTCCCATCAATAATTTAATTTACAACTATGACTGTCACTCATACTCCAGTACGCTTGAGCTAACACCATACCTTCTTTTAGATCATCTCAACCTTTCAGCAGATACGCTTGTTAAAAATAAAACTAAAAAATTCAGCAGTTTTGTGTTTGTGATTTTAATCTTAGGTACATATTTCTAAAAAACAATTTTATTATGTAATTTTAATAAACAAGTCTATTGCAAATTAATTTAATTATTCATCCAAACGAACAGTGTGTTTTTTCAATATCCTGCATTGTGGTTGACATTACCTGTTCAATAGTCCTTTTTGTTGGAATAGAGCGATTGTATGTTTGAGAAAACTTAAGCATGAATGTAGAAAATGATTTGCAGTGTGCTGCAGCTGAGACAGGAGAAGATTTGAGGCATTTGGATGAGTTGTACTGAAGCAGATTGTTGATTGATGCCTGGCTCAGGGCACTTTTTTCCCTTTCCTCTTCCGAAAATCATTAAAGTTGCATCTGCATTTCCTTCTTCCTCCCAATGTGATTTTCTTTGTTATAATTTTTTTTTTATCATAATAATTAGCATCTTTCAATCACTCAGAGTTGCCTTGCCCATAAGGCTTTAATTTTACTTCAGTCAGTGCATTGCTTGGGATTTCTTTTTATGCACCTTTTGTACCACTATATTGTTGCTGCTGGACACTGCCTTTCTGCATTGCCTCACCTTTTCCTCTCCTCCTTTGATTTGCTCTTGTGGTGTTCAAGCAGAGTGACCAATGTCAGTGGCCCATGATCCTCTCCCTCTCTGGAAGCTTATTATCTGCTTGGTGACTGATAACTGAGGCGTTGCCTTGCCTTGTTCTTGACAATCATTGGGGATGGAACTCACACCTGCGACACATCACCTATCTTCTCTGTTTTTCTTATTAATTTAATTTATTTGAAGTTTCCCATCTTTTTTTGTGTGTCCACTTGGAAAAGCTGCTCTTTGGCAACAGAGGGTACGTTGACAGTGTTTTATTTTGCTATAACACCTGATGTTAGGTGTTTTAACTAAATAAAGGCATGCCTGTAGATGCCAAAAGACTGTTTGACTTGTTTTGACAGACGTTTTATTAAAAAACATCAAAAGTCTGTCTTCATTTTACAGCGAGAGTCTTCCCTTCTCTAATCTCATGCTTGTTTTCTTGTCAGCTTTTTGGCGCTTTGCCCTACACGCTTCAATTTTGCATCACTCAAAAATTTTGTCACGTTTTCTTTTAAACAAGTCTCTTTCCCTCTCGCTTAAGATTATGCCTAGTTCCACATTTTTAGTTATGCCTCCATGTTGTGCAATAACGCAAGTGTTCCACTTATTTTAATGAGTCTCGGCTTCAAAAAAAAAAGAGCTGTTGTCATTTTACCTCAGGGAACATCTTCTTTAAAAAAGAAAAAAAGGTGTAAACATTAATGAGACAAACCTTGCTTAAAATAAATACAACTCATTAGAATGCTAAAGCTTCTGCTTGAAAAATAAATCCCAGTGCAAATGTTAGCATTTGTTCTAAAACTAATTCTAATGATCTCCTTTCCCTCTTTAGTCTTCTGCGCTGCTCCTTCCTCCCTTTGCCTCGTTGCACTCCCTCAGGTTTTGCACAAACCCCATTAGTTCTCTGTGGTCTGAAAGAGATAAATGGGAAACAGTGTAGAAACGATGAAGAGCTTATAGTGACTCTAATGACAACTGTAGGCTGCATGTACTCTCTGAAAGTTCAGCCACAGACACACACACTATTCCTCCACGGCTGTCATCTGGGACCCAACACGGACTTTTTGTGCTTTGATACCTTTAAGTTCATAAAAAAATATATATCAGTGCTAAATTTGAATGTTTATTGCTACATCTTCACATCTCATTTTGTCACCTTAGAATGGATAGTTTCTGTGTGTCAATATAGAATGCCGAGCACCTTTATTCAAGAAAACTTCACCCTGAACGATTAGAGTAATATCAAAACTTATTTTCTGTTTCCCATAAATGTTTTCCATGAGTTAAAAACAACAAAGTGTGAGATTGAAAAGGACTTAGCCAGTGAGCAGTGGAGCTACTTTGTTGAATTCATGAATTCCCCCACCAGTTGCACAGGCATGTTTTAATGTGTGTTATTATAGATTCTGTTTTTTTCCTACTGTTGAATTATGGATTAGAAGGAGACCGTTTTGAGCTGTAGCCATAATTGGGTTATAGGTACATTCAATGTCATGCTCTCAGAGGAGAATTTAATTCATATGGCTTTGCTGACATTACCCACCTGCTGGTTATATATATATATATACAGTTTATAACAGCAATACTTTATCCTGCATTATCTGTTTGTCCCAACTAAATATTATTAGGAGCAGCCTGCTTTCATCTAAACCAATGATAAATGTCAGAAGGGCACAAGCAGCAGTATGCATACACCAGCACAGCAACATGCTGACTGCCAAGTGAAGACCTTGGCCTTGCTCTGATTGTCTATTGTGGGCTTTGCTGAGTGATTTCAATTGTTTTTTGCTTCAGCAGTACTATGTTCTCTCATGTATCTTAGGGTTATCTTTGTTTTTTGTCTTTTTTTATATCATCCAATAATCGTCCCTAAATTTGTTGGTATTCAGAGGGAAAAATGGATCAATTCTTCCATCTGCTTGTCACACAAGTTGTTGATTAGCCTTTCTTTCCAATTCATGAGCAGTTCATTTGAATTCGTCTTGGTATTCCAGACCTCGGCCCTGATTTTTTCTTTTCCTTTCTGCTAATATTCCTTAATCACATTACACACAGGTTTTCAGCTACCTAAAAGCAATTCTGCTGTACAAAAAGTAATTTTATTTGCAGAGTGCATCTGCTTGAAGGGGCCTGAAACTTATGAGGAGCTGAACACAGTATTGGAAATTAAAGCATTAATAATAAACTTTCATCATCTAGCATCTCCTATAGACGGAAATGAACTGTGATCAAGGAAACGCCCTAATAGGAGACTTTTAGGACAAATCTTTATGGCAGTCTTTTCCAATGTCAACTTCATAAAACGACAAATATCGATAATATCTTTATGACAATGTCCGTTTTATTTCTAGTGGATGCTAAAAGCAACAAGGTTTACCAACGGGTTTTACAAATTAACTTAAAAAATAGTAAAAAGAACCAAATGAATTACACATCACACACAAAACCTAAATAACAGACAATTATGCTGGAGTGAAGGAAAAGCAAGATATACTAAGAAAACACCACAAGATAACTGACTCTCAACAGTGTAAACATGTTTGTTTAAAGGCTAGTTTTACATAATTAAAAAATAAGGCAATAGATAATCTTTATTACAACATTTATTATAATTACGAGCAGATTTTCTCTTGGATGTAGGTAGAAGCGTTGATTAGGCTGTTGCTAGTAGAAAACTGGAGGTTTGTGCCAGACTGACTGGTCTATTCAAATTTTAAATTTTAAATAGATCAGTCAGTTTTTCTATTTTTTTACTAGAAATGTGAAGAGGGCTCTTATTGTTAAGCATCTCGATTCCAGATCAACAAAAAAACGGCATCATGAGCGAAAACGTGTTGTGCTCCAGCCTACCCAGTGTTTTGACAGATCATTTGTGGGGTTGCCTGAAGGGTTCTGTAGACAAGACATGTCCTCAGAAAGTTTTTCAATGCATAATGGGTAACTCAAAATTTTGTCTTCATTGTGCAATAAATGTATACAATGTGGTGCGATCTCTTGATACCTTTGCACAAGGAAATGGCCTTCTTCCTTTGTAATGTCTGCAAACTATGCACCCAGCTAAATAGTTAAATTGAGTGAATTCCTGAAAGGCCCGACATAAATATTTGAACATCGGGCCAGGTTCAGTTCATGTCAGCCTATATAGGTCATAATATTCAAAATAAACATACCACACTGGCCAGGTTTGATGCATTTATCTTTAGATAATCAGATTCAGTATATTTTAGGTGTTTACCCAAGAAACACAAATTCCTTCAAATATGCTTTAACAAAGAATCTTTTTAAGGCTGTGCGCATTTATGCAATAAGGCTATTAAAGTATTTTTTTTTCTATTGGTTTCATTATGATCTGTGATTTTAAACCTCTAGAAAATTTCCATTCATTACTATGCTTCCACCTCACAAGCATGAGCAATTTTTCCTTTCACCTGTCATCATCACATTCTTGCAGCTTCATTTTTCTACTTATATTAGACTCATATCCTCCTTTCCCCCTGCCAGCTCAACTCAGAAGTAATGCTTTGCTCAAACTCAAGCTCTTGAGAAAATGTAATAAGTAATTTTATGGCTCTATCATTACTAAGTACAGGGTACATTTTATTCATTTGAGTGCTTTGTAGTTTGCTATTTGTCATCTATTATCCACAAAGTGCAATATAAATTGCATGAGTCATTCTGCAGTGAGTCTGTACACAACCCCACAAAAAAATTCTCTGGAACTGATCTGAAATTTCTATTTTTCTGTCAACTGTACCTGCAGTATCTAATGGTAAAACAACATTGGGCTGGTTTCTACTCTAATAGACGAAAAAAAGTCCTAAGACTTCTTGAATGCAAATGCAACAACTCAACGTGAAAACAAAGAGTAGAAGAACAACGAATAGTATCAAGCATGCAAATTGGTTGTATGATCTATTTGGTTTTAAAGCATTATAATGAGGAAACTAAAGAGGTTTCCATGAGTACAATACAGAGACTTGTTGATGCCCTCATTTGTTTGTAATGAGTATACTCTTGTGGAAAGAAATTCACTACTCATTCCAATCAGTAATATGCTCTAGTGACAGGAAACTACTGCACAGGAGAAAGGCTTTGTAAGAAAATGTATTCTTCTATATATTTCACGGTTCAGTATCCAAGTTGTCCTTATAACTGCTGAATCAACATACCTGCATCCCTATTTCTGCTCAACAGACATTTACAAGACTGCAACCAAAAAGTGATGCAATTATGGTCATACATGTCTGTCATTCAAGAAGTAAAATATGGCAAAAGAAATAGTGACCCGAACTGGCAGTTTTGGCTTTCTCCACAGTTTTTGTGTGGCTTCTTTCCCCCCCTCCATTTTGTAAATGTTATCACAAACCCCAACAATCAAACATAAATTTGCTTTTAAGGTGAATATGTATTTCATAGATTAGAGTTTGTAATTAACTTAATCGTATAGCGAGCTTTTGTTTCTGCATAGTTTTTCAGAAATTTCACTGTTCTTCATTGGTGGTTGTATGTCAGACACAATGACAGAATTATGACTTATGCAAAACTGTAGGCAAACAGAGACAGTAACAGTTTGTGTAATGAATCTAAGCATCTCGTTAAAATAACAAAAGCATTTTCTAACTATGCTATTGAAATAAGACCTATTTTGACTCACTTTGCATGCGATCCACAACAAATACGTTTGAACTTAAGCCTCCAAAGTTTATATACTATTAGTTTTAATGTTGGGTATTTTTAAACCTACACAAGAAGAACCACAGAAACAGTCATTAGTTTTCAATCAAGTCTTTTGCAAAAGGAGAAATCACAGCAGACCACTCGTTCGAGGTGTCCACCATGAGTTCTGACTTTCAGCATCAGAACTGGTCATTTATTACAAAACACAGAAGGAATGGAATGTGAAGGGAGGGCTACCCTAA
>CAEFZY010050568.1:0-11836 GCA_903066815.1 Brachyrhaphis roseni
GACAACGTACAAATGCAGCTCTTAGACATTTATAAAACCGAACTAAACCAACAACAGTATTACTTACATTCAATGGAGGCACACAATAGAACAAAGTAATAAACAAAGTCTGCCTTGAGAGCCGCACCACTCAATACTCAGATCCATGAACGAGATGTAGCAAATATGAACGGGAAGCCACCCAGTGGCTGAAATAAATTACTACATTTAAAACACTTTAATAAAGTGGTCCAGATATAAGGCGCACCGGATTATAAGGCGCACTGTCGGCTTTTGAGAAAATTAAAGGCTTTTAGGTGTGCCTTATAGTGCGGAAAATACAGTAACTGACATTAACGTGACATGCACATCTTTTAACTTGAGGAGTATCTGGAGGAAACTCCCATATTCACAGGGAGAACATGCAAACAGAAAGACTCAGGCTGGAGTTTAAACCCGGAACATTCAGGATGGTCAGAACCGCTCCACATGTTCCACCACACATTTAATAAATTATCACTTATTAAATGCAAAATAGTGGAAAAGACATCCTAAAAACCTCAGATATGTACAAAATACAGCTAAAAATGGTTTCACTTTTGTTTTATCATGTCGATATGTGAAACTTTAAAGTAAATGGAGCATGGAGAAAAAAAAAGAGAAAAAGCTTTAAGAAAAGTGGAGAGTTTAGTTTGTTTCACTAATACTGAAAGATCTTGAAGGGCTTGTCAGTCACTAACTGGAATAAAATGCACAAATGTTCCATAAGTGTACAAATGCTTCATATTAAAAATTAAAATGACAAAATTAACATAAATATACAATTCACCTTTCCTAATAGAAATTCATTATTGGAGCCTGAGCAGAAGTGATAAGTCAACATGTCAGGTTGAGGCAGTTTTAACCATAAACTGTACAGTGATGCTGGTGTAAACCTATTAGCTGGTTTGATTTATTACATAATTTAAGTCTGTTTATAGCTGATTATTCCATATACATGGTGGAATATGAGAAATAGAAATTAAATACAAGATGTTTTTTCTGTTTCTAGGTGCCATGAACCTGAGAGTGAGGCGCTTTGAGCTTCTTTTTATGTCCCTCAGTGTCTAAAAATCTAATTTTAATTTCCCATCCCACATTTGTTCACAACAGATGCCAACCTAAAAAGACTCTTCCAGGCTTCAGCTCCGGCAGCGAAACAGGAAACTCAGTAAATATACTTTTTAGTTCTGGCTCCAAGACATTTGGATGGGAGTAAACCAGAGCGTCTCTTTCTGTGCTGGCGCGTTTCAGCCACTTATCTCTCCTGCTTTATTCCCTTCCCACTCTTATCAGCTGAGCCTTTTCTCTCTGTTTCATCAGTTTATGCCCTCTGTCTCTGCAGAAGTGAACATATTCAGCAGATGGAAATAATCCTCCTCCCCACCGCTGTGATCAAACGCCTTTCACTCTCAGAGATGGATAAAATAGACTCAGGTAGGCAGCAGCAGGATAAGATGTTAATCTGGTAAAATCTCAGGCGAAAGAAGCAGCTAACAGAGATAGAAGTGTCTTATTTCAGTCTGCTTAAATCCTTCATCTTTAGCTACATTTTTTGAATCCTTTCTAATCTAAATCTTTAAAATGATCACTTGTTTTAAATCTGACAGTTCAGAGGAACACAACTCTGTTTGTTTTCCTCTAATAAAAATCAGATTAATAGAGTCCAAGTTTGAAACCTTGATTTCAAATTACAGTTGTTGAAGTAAATTTATCTAATTTAAAACTGTTGCAGAAAGCCCTCCACACCATCACCCTAATCTTTGGTTCTCTGCTTAGACTGCTGATGTTTAAGTCAGAAATCACTGGTAAAATAAAACTGATTCAAACCTTAAATCTGTTTGTATCATAAATAATTTTAAGTTTAAGTGTACACTTAAGCAGCTGATTACTGAAGTCAAATAATTTTACTCAATATTTTTATTTTGCTAACCATTTATGATTAAAATGAATAAATGTTAATTATTACATAAGAGAAATTGTAGTTGAACTTATCTTTGTTGGTTTGATCTGCACACTGAAACACTGTTTGATTTTTGTCTTGAAACATTTGTAGAAATCTGTAAATCATCTGTTTTAAAATCATTATTAACTCTGTAGCAGGGAAATATGCAGATTGATGAGAAGTTTAGAGATTTCCATCAGCATCGATGGGAGGAAAACACAAAAATTAAAGCTTTAAATAAAATAAAAAAGTGTTGCAGAAAAGCCAAAGTGTCAGAGTTTGGCTCTTTGCAGGCCATCAGCAGCAGCATGTGATTTATCAAACTCATTTCAGGTTTTCTAATTTGATTCTGTCTTATTGTCTTCATGTTGCAACAATGTGAAAGACAAACTGATTCAATTTACAATCCGATTTCTTTCATCAGATGTAATTTTATCCTTCAATAAAACAAAAATTCTACTTTTGCTGCAGCACAAAATGACCAATTTGTCAGTAAACTGGAGGTGAAAGATGTGGGTGTTTATCTCCTTTAGAGTGAATTAGATGTAAGAGAGCCGTCAGTCAGACATCGCCGTGAAATCAGATCAATCTTGTCATCCAATTGATTAGTGCATCTCCACCGTGTCGCTTGCTGTTGTGCAGTTTGGCAGAAACATTTCCATTTGTCTCCGTCTCTTCAGTATTTTGTTTGATCAAATCAATGCTATAATGAGTTAAATTTGGGAAATGATGTTTCGATGGTCAAACATTGACTTTTCTTAAACACAAACTTATATAAAAACACCATATTTATTAAAGTACAGCCGTTTTGCTTCAATAATTAAGGAATGATTTCTGCTTTATTTGTCAAAAGTTTGGAAGTTACACTTATCACCCCAAACTTATCATTATCTGAGATGTTTTGATTTATTTTAGAGCTTGTCTAAAACAGAATCCACTGCAATTGTCAAAGTTTATTTTTATAGCACATTTATAACAACCTCAGCTGACCAAAGTGCTTCACAACAATCACAACATCACGGATAGATCAAGCAAACAAAAAATATATAAAATTTGCAGAAAATACCAAAAACTAATATGAATAAAAACCAAGACACAAAAAAAGTCAAATCAGTGACGTACTAATATCCCCTTTTTTCTTTTTCTTTTCTTTTAAGAAAAAAAAATAATTTAAATTGAATTTGGATTCAATTTAATGCTTATATTTGTTGTTTTCCTAAATTAAAGCATATCTTTTATGAATAGAGTACTGAAATACTCATGTGGAGCCAGTAGGTGGCACTATTGTCAACGCCTTAATATACAAAGAAAGAACATCAGCAGCATTTCTGAGCATATTCACCTAATTGTTTTTTATATGTCATTAATTAGGATTTAACAAGAGTGGAAATAAAGTATATAATTTATATTAACTTAATTTTGTGTCAGCTGTTTTTAAGACTACATTTGAAATTTAACGTGACAGTCTGAATAAATCGGAGTTATCTTTATTTTCAAAATCACCGGAAATCTGTCCATTAGGACCTTTTATAGGGTTTCAGTTATGCAGTAGAGATGAATATTAATTATATTTATTGTTTCATGTTAGGTTATCTTGATTTTCTGTATTAAAAACAAAGTGAGAACATTTTGAAAGAACTGTTTGGTTTCAACCTCCCAGTAACAAAAGACAAAAAATAAAAGCAAATATTTTTTTGTTGCTCTAAATTTATTTTAGAATAGATTTTTTTTATTACAAGAATAATATAATTAAATTATGTGAATAAAGTCATAACATTACTACTTTATACTTTAAATTTTATGACTTTATTCTAGTGATATTACTTCATTCTCATAATTTTTTTTATGTTTTCTTAGCGTGGCCCAAATACTCAGTCATAGAGACTGGCTTAAGTTGACTGTAATTCCCTTTATTTAACATGTTTACAGAAAATAGGTGACTTCTAATTGTTTTGGTTACATTAAGTGAGACTAAAATGCTTCTTCTAATCAAGTCATTAGAGAAAATTGACACCTGAAGACATTTTGTCCTCATAAATTATTGTCAAATTTTGCTGAAGAACCTTCAAACCGATTGGCAATAAATCCAAACGTATCGCACTGGAAAACAACAAACTTGATATTAAAACAATAAACTTCCAGAATGAGCATCTTGTCCAAACGAAACTAAACTTTAATCTATCAGACACGTTTCCCACTACAGTCGACTCGTTTTAATTCTCTGAACTCTGCAGGATTTTTGCATCCAATGTGAATCTTTGTGTGAGGATTCATGCAGATAAATGTTTCATATACTCGTGTGTGTGTGTGAGGAGCTAACAGAGCTGGGACAGATAAAGATCAGCATACGTGCACGCTTTTATTACCTCGTTCATTGTTAAAATGCAGGCTGTCATCTTTGCTTCTGCTTATATGGAAGCATATCTCAAATATTTGCAGTGTGTGTGTCAGTAGATGCTGGATAAGCCTAAAATAATCTATTCCTCACATACACACACTAGAACAAGGCACTGTTCTGGAAAATGTCACACACTCATCCAGATGAACGACGCTCCCTCCCTCCTCTGTTCTTCCTCTCCACTCTCATCCCTCTCTCTTCATTTCCTGTCACTCCCTGTTGCTTATTCACTTCTATACTCAGTCAACCTTCTATCCTCTCCTCTCACATCTCCTTTGCATTTTCCTTTTCTGCGTGTTGAACTCCACCTCCTTTCCCTGCGCTTGGTTTCTCCCTTCATGATGTTCCAGTAATTGAATTAGGCGTCCCATGGATACAGACTCCTACACAGAACAAAAAGCAGCAAAGGCGCACGCTGCGTCCAGACCACGGCAGACGCTGCGACTCAGGCTCCAGGTGTCTGTTATGATGTACCGTATTTGTTCCCATGGACTCAGCAATGCACACACACACATCAGCCAACGTCTACACTAACGTTATGTTCACTCCGATAAGAACGGAACAGCGGCAAAGCATTCGCAAAAGGTTTCATACAGCAATGGCTGGTTTCTGCACACAGATTTGTTCTGGTTTTATGCTTCAAGAAAACTGCAAAACTGCTGAAAAACTTTAAATTGAGGCAAACAAATCGGAATAGAAACATAAACATGCTTTATTTGTAACTATTATTATAAAAAATATTTTAAAAAGATGCTATATAATTATCCCCCTTTTAATAAAAAAATCAATTTTTCTTGACTAGAAATACAACACAGAGTTGGTTTGAGCTTGTAATTCATCAGATCTCAGTCTTGCTATTGAAGCTGAGCGCAGGGAGAACCAATCTAAAAGCAATCCCAGTGATCCCACTGTGTGAGCGTTGAGCAAATCCATGGTAACAAATCCACCGGGTCGACAGGGACGGTGGAGGGTAACAGATTACATGTACAGGATTAAAGTCATTTGATTTTATGATGTGGCGAACAGAACAGGAAGTGTCAGGTTAGCAGGAGCCCCAGGAGTCTTTAATGACCATTAGTTTTGAATGGATTACCTTCTGCATGATGGACATTTTAGGCCATCTGTGATTTGGATCAGTCTAGACATCCTGAGGGGATGTTAGATTGTTAGCTGTTAAAAATAAATAATAAATAAATGATGGTACCAGTGGTTATAGGATGGCAAAGCTGGATAAACTGATAGTCTCACTCTGCCTGACAGATAGGATGTATAATAGAATAGAATATACTTTATTGATCCCCAAGAGGAAATTGCTTTTTTGTTGAAAGTTATCCCATCTTAGGTGATAAATACAAAGTTTGTAAAATATATATAATCTAAGAGTGAATAATAAAGAGTGAATAGTCCAAAATGACTAGATATAAATAAATAAATAAGGTCAGAAAAAAATTAATCAATTGGCACAGACTTGGGCCTTGTAAAGCCTGATGGCAACAGGCAGAAATGACTTTCTGTGGTGCACTTTGGCAAAATGAGTCTCTGGCTGAAAGTGCTCCTGTATCCAATAATAGTACTGTTTAGTGGATGCCACATGTCACTCAGTTATATTTCTCTTTTGCTATAATTAAACAAAATGTCAGTTTGTTATTTTTGGGATTGCTCCTTTACTTGACTGAAAACTCTGTCATTGTTACAACCGTGTGACTTTAAAAAAAGGAGCCCCTTTCTTTTTATTTCTTCTTCTGTGGTATTGTTGTTAAATTACATAGTGGGGTTTTTTGTAAGTTATTCTTTATTTACTCCTTATTTTGGTATATACTTTTATTTATTTATTTGTTTGCTTTCTTTTTCTCTTTCTCTTTTCCACCTCTAGCCAAAATAATATCTGTGATGCTAGGTTAATCGAGGAATATTAGAGAACAGAAAAATAATAATTCAAATTAGAAAATAACTGCCAAGATTTCTTCTGCCAAGAAGGAAAAAGTATACCACATATTTTAAACAGTTGGTTTTTGTTGTGATACCAGTTGATTATGTTCTGTGTTTTGTTTTGATTGTATCCATTTTAATGTGCACCTTTTTGTTTGGTTAGTTTTTCTCGCTGTTTTTGCTTTATTGTCTGGTTAATTATTTTGTAGATCAATGCCCCTTTTTTGCTTTTTGTCAGTCTGTTTGTTGTATATACACTAATTGGTGGAAAAAAATGTTTGTGCCCTTTAGATCCTCCCCTTTTGTCATCTTGTCTTCTGGGAGAGGAGAGGATGTTTTTTTTTTTTATCTAAAAACCTCCAGTTTGTTAATAGACTTACTAAGATAGTTCATGTTATCACCATTGTAATATATAAATTAATTCCTTTATGTGAATATTTAATGAACTAATGATTGTAAAGTCAGCTGGAGTTAACTGTAGTTGTGCTGTATACTTTTGTTTTGTGTAGGATTTGGATCAGGGAGGATAACATGGTTGTTTTCTGTTGTTCTTGTCAGAATAAACCAACAAACCACCAGTTTCATAGAGAAACCATGTCTCGGCCTTAATCATTCAATAAAACTAGCACAGCACAGAAAGGACCCGGTTACACATTTGGTTTTCCCCATAGTCCGTCTGGAAAAAGTTGTCCTCAAGTGTCAACATGCACCAACATGGACTGTAAAATCAGTCTTATACTCTGTTTGGATCTGAACCTTTTCACTCAGTAAGTGTATCAATTCTGTCGTCAGTATTTCATAACTCCAAGGAAGAAAGAAGGAATCTAAAATGTCCACTTGTGAATGCTTTGGAAAAGGTGCTAACGTTGAAATTGAACTGGTTTGCTATAAGTTAAAAAGTGTCAGACAGGAACATAATAAATCAGTGACGACTCAAACCAAAGATATTTCAGAGACTTGGCATGTCAGGCGGAAACTGGTTGCTGTGTTTGTCACACTTTCTGATCTCTCTAGACAACTGAACAATGTGACAGATTTGCTTTTGACAAGTCTATTTTCTAAAATGTCATGACAAAACATTTTTTCTAGTGAAATCATGTTTGATCAGTGGCTGTAAATACAACATGTACGTAATAAATCTCTTCTCATGCCGAGATGTCAGGAAAAGAAATTCACAAACGTATGATTGTACCTAAGAATTTAAAACACTGCCAACTTCCCTCCTTCTTGTTGTTCTATTACAAATATCTGACATCAGCCAAAACAAAATGTTTCAAACTGATCGAATAAGCATTTAGACACCAATCAGGTGTAACATCACTGTTCTGGTTCCCCATTAGCCTATTAAAGTTGTGCCGCTTTTTCTGGCACCAAGATGTCGACAGCAGATCCTTTGAATCCTGCACGTTACAAGGAAAGGCCTCCATCGATTTGTCTTCTTTGTTCAGTATATTCAGCTTATGTTCAGTTCCAAAGAGTTGTTGGAGTCAGCAGTTGCTTTTGTTGCTCTTCAAAACATTCCTGAACAATTTTTTCTGCTCAAAGAGGCCGCAGCCACCAAGAAATAACTTCCCTGTGAAAAGATGCAGATGGTCTGCAGCAATGCTGACGCAGTAGACGTCAAAGTAATGGCAGGACACAACATGTCCACAGGTTTCACCAGCGGCTTGTCTTGTATGGTAAGTTTATCCTGGTGCCATGCATCTCCAATTAAGTGAAGAATATAAACCAGGCCACCAATAAGACGTAAAATAAAAAGCAAAATTCATCAAACCAAGACGCCTTCTTCCAATGCCGTAGTGCTTATCTGCCCAATGTTATCAGGGTTGAAGCTAGATAGCTTCAGAACAATGTGACAGACATCTTGACAGGTCTACTGCCACGCAGATCCAATGTGCAACAAACTGAGCTTCTACCAGAACCAGTATTAACTTACACTGTAGTAAAAAGTACATTAGCTCCACTAATTGATTGGAACAAAGCAGGCCAAATCAATATGTCACAGGCTGACTAATGTTCTTTCCTTGTATTATGTTACAAAGATGTTGCAAAAACCCCATACTAGATAAAGTTTTGGAAATGCTCAAACTTAAATGGGACATTAGTCCAAAATTTACATTTTACGCATTTTTGTACTTTCATTTGGGTCTCTGCTGCTTCTAAAAACAGCCCGACCACTTAGGACAGGAAAAACAAATTGGCAATAAGTTGATGTTTTTGGTGTCTGGAAAACAAGTTGTTTTAAAAACCTTCAGAATGTTAAGGCACTGCCTCTCACCCAGCAACCCAAACCCGTTACCTAGCAACCCGAGGGGAGTTCTGCCCATCACCTAGCAACCCAAGCTGAGCGCCAGCACTTGGTCAATTGGTTTTATATGTGCTTTATAGTATGTGCTGGAAAAGACAAGTAGTTTAATGTCAACTTACCATCCAGAAACCACTTTCTGTATTCTTGTTGGTTGAGCAGGAGGCTCCACTAATGATTTTCAAACCTGACCAATAAGAAACTTCCACTAGAAAAAAAAAGTCTACATGGGATATCAACAAGATTAAATAGTCCTGTCAAGGCAAAATGTATATTGGCCTTAAAGGAAAATGCCAACCTTTCTTTTTAACTAATCTATGATTTATAAAGGATCCAATATCTTCTGCTTATCAAACAAGGTTGTGAAACAGGAGGAGAAACCATTTTAACTGGAATAGCTGGAAAGCTTAAATGCTGCCAGTGATTTTTTTTTTCTTGAGTGAGCTGTGAGAGAGAAAGAGAGAGAGGGAAGGTGCATGAAGTGATGTCTTTCCTAAACCAGACTCAGTTACAGATGCCACTCTGTGGAGCCGGAACCAAAGCCAACGCTCTGGTTTTTATTCTTTATTTCCCAAACAGCCAATGATCCGTCACCTGTAGCTCTGGGCTTGGGATTCATTTGGGATTTATCCCACATTTCCATCATTTTCCTCCCGCCGCTGGCATCGCGATGGGTCGCGCGGAGGATACGCATCACCAGCGCGAGCAGACGCGTCTCCAGCCGCTCCGTCTCGGTTCGACGGGGCTCGAGGAGGACGAGCTGATTCTGCGGAGTTAAAGGAGAAGAAGCAGGAGGAGAGGAAGACGGAGGTGGAAATCCCGCGAGAGAAACAAAAGAGAGCGAGAGGAGGTGGTGGAGGGGGGGAAAGAAACGCGGACAGATACGCATTCAGAGCAGAAGCGCCGCACGTGAGGCGCGCGAGCGGAGCGGGGAGTAATCATTAATTTTGGAGGAGCTCCGCGGTGAATTTCTGCCCTTTTTCCAGCTCGCAGGCGGAGAAAAAGGAGTCTCCCCAACAGGTAAGGACCACCTAACAGCTCCCTCCAAACCTTTTTCTGCCGCACACGGAGAGAATTAAACACCTGTAAGCATCTTCAGCCTGATTGACTCGCGGTGCCACATTTAAACGACGGCCGTCATTTGAAATCGTGTGTTTTCAATAGTGAAAGATTAGCGTTAGTTTATTTCACTTTTTTTTTAGTCTGTTTGCTCGTTAACTGTTTTATTTTTTAAGCAAATGTGGTGCTTTTGTTCCGTATGGCTGTGTGTCACGCTGAAGCTCAGGTTGAGCAGCTTCTCCATGCGCAGATGAAGCCCTGAAACATGGTGCATACCTGGATCCATGTTTATTCTCATCACAGAGCTCCAGGTTTTGGGTCTGATCTGGTTTTCAAAGTGATGATGGTGTTGCTGTTGATGTGTCGCTGCAGGTTGAGAGGAGAGAGAAAGAAAGAGAGATGCTTTGGGTGACTGGTGGGTGGTTTATGTATCCTGAATGTATTGACTAATGCTGAGGAGAAAATAGAGGGGGTGTAGCTGAAGTGCGTGCGCGTCAGTTTGTGTGTGAGGGCCGCAGAGTTTGTGTGGGTCTCCATGGACTCTGCTTTGCGCGTTGGTGCGTTTTGGGTGCGCATGACAAGGCTTTGTGCGGTTAGAAACAGAGAGAGAGAGAGAGAGAGGATGGTGCAGCTTTCTGCTGTATTTGCGGTGTGGGTGTGTGCGCGCGTGCTCGTTTGTGCACGTGTATGAAGATGGAGACAGAAATGGATAAAGCTGCAAAATGTTTGAGCTCCCCCATGGTTCTGGAAGCGCATAACGCGCAGAGTCTTAAAGCCTAAGGGTTTTCCCCGCAAATTAAACCCTCCGTCAGCTTGTTTTTTATTTATTTATTTCTAAGTGTTCCCTCGGTCTGTCCACCTGCAGGGAAACGCAATCCTCTTTAAAATGTAAGGAAGACCTAACTGCAGGCGCAGCCACCCACAAACAATAACATCTGGGAAATGAACGTCCTGCAGCAAAATGAATAACAGCAACCAGAAAAATGATCTTGGCTATTTCATCTTCAGGAGAGATTCTGAGGGGGAAAATCAACACAGACTGTTGATCATTTTATTTTGTAACTACAGCAAAAATTGCTGAATTGTGCATTTATTTTTTGGACAGTCTTCTGAAACCACTGCAGTTGTGTGGTGCAAAGATTACAGCTAAAGCAGCAAAGAAATGTCATTATTTAACAAATAGTTGGTAGCGAGTTTGGTAACTTTAAGTAGAAATATCTTAAAACCTGATTTGTTTGTGGCAATTCTTCCTACTGCTAATATAGAAATAAATTAATGTTTATAATTCTTTTATTTTGGTTTACGTTCCCTAATTTTATACTGGATGATTTTATTTTTGGAAGTTCTTGAACAGTCACGTCAAAATACACAGAGTTTGAAAAACAAGTTTAATCCATGGACTCCAGACGCGCTAGCAGTCGATCTGCTGCCAAGACCTAAACATGTCTGGAACATCGGTATGTGACGACGTTTACTTTGTGTTGACCAGAACCCTCAAAGAGGTGCTGCCCAGTGATAACGGCGATTTCACTCATTGGGCCAAGATTCCCTCATGATTTGGTTGTGCTGAAGTTTGTAATAAAACCTGCTGTTCAACCAAACCACCGTCTTACTCCTGAAGACAACACGATGCCTGCTGTTCTTACTGCTTTTATTGGTAAATTATTTGTTTTTAAATGTATTGTTTTAGTTTTTACCTCCTTGTAAATGTTCAGCACTTTGAAAGCACTTTATAAATTAAGTTATTATTGTTATTGCTAGGTATTTGCATTTCGACATGCAGAATAAATAAAAACTAGAGAACAATTGAAGATATTTTCAAATATTCAAATGAATCTTTCTCAGGGAAAAGAGTATAAACCTCTTACAGCTGACAGGCATGATGTAGCAACAGGTGGGGAAGGGGCTGCACCGTGTTACTTTAATGGACTTTAGTGTCAGAAAATAAAAAACTCCTCCACTTTCTCTAGTTAAAGTAATTTGGTTATACAGAAAATGTTAGAGGTGTTGAAATCATATCTTTTAAAAAGAACATGCAAACTCGATGCAGAAAGACCCTGGGCCGGGAATCGAACCCAGGACCTTCTTGCTGCAAGGCAACAGTGCTACCAACTGCTCCACTGTGCAGCCCTGACCTGTTTCAGTTTAAGAAATTAAGATTATGTGTGAATAAATTTGCTCA
>CAEFZY010050575.1:0-21613 GCA_903066815.1 Brachyrhaphis roseni
TCATGTTAACAAAGCTAACATCATGTTAACAAAGCTAACATCATGTTTGCAAAACTAACATCATGTTAACAAAGCTAACATCATGTTAACAAAGCTAACATCATGTTTGCAAAACTAACATCATGTTAACAAAGCTAACATCATGTTAACAAAGCTATCCTCATGTTAGCAAAGCTAACATCATGTTAACAAAGCTATCATCATGTTTGCAAAGCTAACATCATGTTAACAAAGCTATCATCATGTTAGCAAAGCTAACATCATGTTTGCAAAGCTAACATCATGTTTGCAAAGCTAACATCATGTTTGCAAAGCTAACATCATGTTAGCAAAGCTACAGAGACTCATATGTTGCATCTGCGATGAGAAAATGTCACTCATGCGCTGAATTATTGTGTGGAGGTTTATATGGGACAACGCTGTGACCAAAAATCTGCTGCAGTGAAGTGCGGTCAGGGGAGAAAAAATATATATAATAATAAAATTATTTATATTAATTACTTAATTTATGTTAGGACAGGAGACAAGATGTTTCCATTATGAAATTATGATTCATAGAATCACATATCTAAGTCTAAATTATGTTACAGAGTAAAACATGATTTATCTGTGGCATTGTTCATTAAAATGTCACATTACTGATCTATTAAAATTAAATACAATAGATACTCTTAATGGTATTTATTAGCGATTAGATAATGCATTCAGCAAGTACTTTTACTTTTAATACTTAAGTATTTTTTAAAAGCCAGAACTTTTTGACTTTTACTCCAGTAAAAATGTTAATGTGGTACTTTTACTTTTACAAGAGTACATATTTGTCTGTGTATTTGTACTTTTACTTAAGTACATTGTTTGAGTATTTCTGAATAACAATCTACTTCCTGTTTCCTTTTCTTTCCGATTTTGAAGAGTTTCTAACTGGACTCCTGTGTCACATCGTATTTATTCCCCCAGGGGACCGGAAGTGGAGGACACCTGTCAAATCTTTAAGACCCGGATTTACTGATTACCACTTTCTACCACCAGGTGGCAGCATTCTGTTTTTATTTGTAGGTTTTCATTTTTAGCATTTCAGTCCAAACATTTTGTCATGAAGTTGAAAACATTTTAAATAAAATGTAAACATCAAAATCGACATTTGATTTTTCTGTTAAAATAATAAACTAAAATCAGCTCGATGTTTTTGAAATGAATTAAATCATCAGATTCCCAAAATAAAAACTACACCAACAGTTTATCATTCAGAAAATCATTCAGAGGACCGTAAGTAGGCCCCCGGACCTCCATTTGATCCCCCATATTTACAACGTCCCAGTTTATTACTCGTTTAATATAATTATAAAATACATCAGCTTTGTTTCTTCGGTCTCCTTTCTGAAATCTTCCCGGCAACAGACCGCCAACCTGCAGCTGATTGGTTGATATTTAAGTTCTGGATTTAATTCTTTAATTTGGATCTGAGCTACATCAAATCACCAGTTTGTTCCTGTTACACTGATCGTCCACAGGATGGCGCTGCAGAGCTGCATTCATCTGATGGCTCCAGAACCAGCCATTCCAGAATGACCTGGAGTAGATTTCAGAATAAAAGCCCGCAGCAGCAACATCTCAATCACTTTATTACATTATAAGCAGCTGCACTCATACAGAATCACTGGGTTCTGGTTCCGGTTCTGACAGAACCTGGACAGGTGTCATTAGATCCAGATCGACCAGAAGTTCTGGAAAACGGTTCAGTCTGAAGGGCTCCACCTGCTGGACGGAGGAGCAACTCTCAGGTTTTAACACAAATTTAAACTTTTTCCATAAAGTAAAGTCAGAATTTCATCAGTTCAGTTTAAGAGTTTTATTATTGCAGAACGAGTCGGGAAGCCGGTTCTGGAGAGAAACACCGCGGGTCGGGTTTCACCCACCCTTCAGACTGAGGTCACCAGAACCAACCGGAACCACCTAGAGTCAAGCTGTAACCAGATTGGACCAACTGGACCGAATTGGACCCAACATTAGCTGCGGACTGAAACTCGTTCACATTCAGTTATGAAGACATCAAAACAAATTATACATCCAGTGCAAGATCAAGAGGTTCTGCTGAACATCTGGATTGGAAATGGCCGCCATTAGGTACTTCATTGGGATAGAGTCGTGTGATTGGCTGGTAAAAAATCTGGTTAATTCAGAGTTGCCATGGTGATGCAGCACAGAGCCGTGGATCCTAGATCAGACTGAGGGAATGTGATGTTGTTGGTCCACAGCAGCCAGTCGTCCGCTCTAGAACCACCACTCTACGCTTGCAGGAGCCACGGCACCCAGCGCTGCGGACGATGACATCACAGCGCTCGAATGATGATGTCACTCGCTGTCGGTGGTGTAGATGCGGTACATCAGAGTCACAAAGGCGGCTGCCAGAGTGGGGATGATCAGATTGGACCACCAGCTGCAAGAGAGCAGGAGTTACTAAACCACCGAGACGGAAACTCACTTTGGCCCAGGAGACCCTGGAGGCCATGGACACCCCTGGAGGCTCCTGGAGGCCATGGAGGCCCCCGGAGGCCCCTGGAGACCCCTGGAGGCTCCTGGAGGCCCCTGGAGGCCATGGAGGCCCCCGGAGGCTCCTGGAGACCCCCGGAGGCTCCTGGAGACCCCTGGAGGCTCCTGGAGGCCCCTGGAGACCCCTGGAGGCTCCTGGACGCTCCTGGAGCAAAGCGTTTACCTGGCGTCCTCCTTCGCCGTGGTAACCAGCCATTCCTGTCCAACACAAACAAGAGAAGTGATGAGAAGGGTCAGAGTTAAACATCATCATCCTCTTCCTGTCTCGGGGGTTTACTGCTCCTCATCCAACCACTGTGGCCTACATTTCCCATGATGCCCCTGGCTCTGCTGACTCACCACAGGCTTGGCGATCTTGTGCCGGTCGTCCTGCAGACGGACAGACAGACAGACAGACAGTGAGAGGGTGGAGGTGTCATGGTGGACAGTAAGGTTGGTGTCTCGGCGTCGTGTCATGTCGGCGTCGCCGTGGCAACGACCCCACACTGACCGGGTGCAGCTCTCCGATCACCATGCTGGCGGCCATCTCCCTGGCGTCGGTGGAATGACCGACGTCCTCGAAGCTCTCCGTGGCGTTGCCCCCCGCCTGCTCCCTGAGAACCTCCTCGCCTCCGGGATGCTGCAACACGGACACACCGTCACCACCGGAACCAGAACCACAACGCTCTGGTTGTCATGGAAACCCCTGATCATCAGCTTTCCTGGAGAACGTCTGGTTTTCAGCTCAGTTTCAGTTATTTTAGTTACTGAAAATGTGACCAATAATCATCAGTTATAACATTTTATTTTATAAATGTCAGTTTTACAGATTTTTCACCAATGCGACCCGATACGACCCGGTACCATGAGGAGGAGTGAATTATGCAGGCAGATTTTATGAAACCTTCATCAGTTGCTACTTTTTAAAAACAAAACTTTTTTAAATTAAGAATTTTAATTCCATTTTCTTATCCTAATAAAATGTTTTACAGTGTGAAATATTCTGTTCACCAGTAAAGTTTAAAGTAATTGACTAAATTCTTACAATCTTATCATTATTTTGTACTTTATTAGATGAAAATCTTCACATATCAAATATTGCCCAAATATTCAGAATGCAATAAATGTTAAAGTTGATATGAAAACATTAGAAAATTGTTTCAGAAAACCAAATATTGGAGGTTTTACATCTTTAATTAGTTTCTTTTTGCACAAAAATCCCAAAGTGTAAAATAATTTTCTCTCAAAATAAATATTTAAAATTTTCTCTCCTTTATTAGAACAATAAATAAAACATTTAATGAAACAAACAATAATCTGATGTTTTTCCTCAAACTGTTTCTGTATTTAGCTCAGAATGGAAGGTTCTGATGGTTCTGATGGATGTTTGAGGTAAATCTTATTATGAAATAACTTTAATAAACTTAATAATTTAATGAACTGAACCAAACTGCTGATATGACCAAAAGGTTTAAAATGGCAGAACAAATAAAATGTTTGACCAGCAGAACAAAAACCTCTGAAAGACCTTCAGGGACCGGTTCTGGTTCTGGTTCTGGTTCAGGTTCTGGTTCTGGGTGTGTTCTGCTGACTCGGCGTTTCCCTCTTATCTCTCGTCCCTGATCCGATCTGCCAGATCGCCCTGCCAATGATTTACAGCCTGCAGCAGAGACAACGAGCCGGGCCTCATCAGAACCGGGTCTGAGGAAGCCCGGACCGAGCGTCCTGATTGGCTGGCCGGTGCTGACGCTCACCTGGAGGACACGCCCACCGCCTCACCTCTGTGCAGCCTGTCCTCTGACAGACGGCGGGACAAAAGTCCAACCGGGCCGGTTCTGTGTGAAAGTTCCTGCAGGAGCAAATATCAGCTCATAAATGACCTCTGACCTGAGAGAGACGGTTACCATGGAGACGATGGAGACATTACTGGACAGCAGAAGAAGAGCTGCTGACCTGAACAAATCAGCTTCATGCTAAATAAACCTGCAATCCTATTGGCTGACGGGACCAACAGCTGGTTACCATGGAGACGACTGCAGGAAGTGAGATGTCCTTATTTTAACAGTTCATTCAGAAGTTGTTTTGATTCTTCTGGGTTTTTTTAATGATCAATCCTCTGATTGGAGGATTGAGTCGATCTAAAAACTATTTTATAATAAACTGATGAACCAAGCGTCCTAACTAAAGTAAAGTCGTGTTTCTACATTCAGACATGGAAGAAGTCGGTCAGGTTCTGACATCTACTGGGCTGAGTCGGTCCGAACTATATGAACAGAATAAAGAAAAATATTTGAAATGATGAATTTATGACAGCAAAGACTCAGTAGTTTTAACAACCTTCCTTTGTAAATGGCTTCACCAGGTCTGATAAAATGTGATGCTCACATTTCAATAATTACAGAAAACAATAAATACGTAATAACCAAAAATCAGTGATTTAATATAAAAGTTGCTCAGATTCATTAAGTTACATTAAATTGTAGAGAAGTTTATAGTTGGTGGCGATAGGGGGCCCGGGGCCCCAAATCCGGAATCCCTAGCTACGGCCCTGACCGGCTCTCAGATTTAATCCTGATCAAATCTGATGTGAAGAAGCAAACAGGCTGGTGATCGGAACCGGACCGCGGGTCTGGACACCGGAAGCAGAACTTTCCTCACCTCATCCAGAAACTTGGTGACGTCATAGACCTTGTGGTGGATGATGATCCAGGTGGACTTGAAGGAGTTCTGCTCCTCGATCTCTGACAGCCTGAAGTACTTCACTCCTTCGGGGCTTTTCTGCTGCTTCTCACCCATCTCTGTCGGTTCGGAGGCGAAGCGGCGGGAGAACCGGGAGGAGCCGGACTGAGGTTATGTAATACCGAGGAGAGTCCGACCGTGACTCCGTACAAACACTCCAACATTTACCCCAGAGACTCTCCACTCCAACTTCCAGCACTCACTGCTTATCAACCATCAAGGCGAGCGCGCGGCAACACCACTTCCGGTTGGGGTTTTCAAAATAAAGCTGAAAAGTCAGTTTAGTATATCAAATATAATAAAAGTAAAAAAGAAAACAAAAACTAAAATAATTACATAAAATTGCTACAATTGTGAAAAATTAAAATAAAAAACAAAATTAAAATGAAGATATTTTGATTACACAAATAAGTAAATATATACAGTTATATTCAATTAAAAAAATAAAAATAAAATGGTACGCGCAAATAAGCAAACAACTAAATACATATTTATAAAGATATTAAAATAAATAAATCAGCTCAAAATTAAAAAGTTCTTAAAGAGAAAACGAATAAATAAAAAGATAAAAGAATAGATTAAGATAAAATACAATTAAAATGTGTTGGTTTTACTGTAAAGCGTCACAGAGTGTCCTGAGAAGCCAGAGGCGGTCCTGGCGGTTTGCAACCTGAGCACCCAACCCCCCGCCTTAACGAAGTCGATGACCGCACAAACACGAGAAGCCAAGTAAATCTTAATAAGTCATTTCACTTCTTCCCATGAATTCAAAAAGTGGATCTTGGGTTTGCTTTTAAAAATTTCCCCCTCTCACCCGCAAGGGTTCTTAACATTAAGAAATGTTTTGTTTTGTTTTCCCCCTTTTTCTTAGTGTTTTCCTTTTTTTTTTTTCATATTTTTATCCATTTTTTTACAGTTGGGTGTTGATGTAGCTGAGTAAATATTTTATATTAAAACCAGACAGAAGTATATTTGTCCATTTAGTAAATAATTATATGCGGACTACTGACTCAGTTGTTGCTATTAATTTAACTCGATTAGATTGATAAATGTTGAGATTTTATTTTGAAAGAATATGTCTACTTCCGGTCCGACTGTGTTTAAGTAATGCTACTTCAAGGCACCAAGAAGAACCTTGCACGGTTGGTACCGCCCTCAAAGTTACTCTAGTACTCTCATTGGCTTTCCACTTCCATATCGTTAACAAAGCGAGTCGCTGATTGGTTCTCACCAGCGACAGTCATCGCCCAGCTATGGGCGAAGACTGTGGGCGAAAGTTCACCAAAGTTCAACAGTTTTCAAGGAAACCAGTTCTCACGCAAGGATTGGCTTATCTCACGCACCTCACGTAATGCGTGTTGAGTTACTCTCTGGTGCTGCCAGAGGGCTTTAATGTGGATTTCCTCTGGACATTAACAGCTTCTAAACTGTTAACAGCAGAGCTTCCTGTCCAACAGACCAGCTTTGATTTAACTACTGGAATCTCCGGCGGGAAGCACGCGCCCCAGAAACTCAAAGCTGGTCTATATTACAAAGATTCTCTACTTTGTGGCAGAAGAGAAAATCAACCAGACTTAACTAAAATACTGACAACAACCACATGGATGTAAGTAAAGGGTATAAAGAAATACAGCATAATCTTTTTAATATATTCGAGCGAATTTATAGAAAATAACCTAAACTAAAAACAAAAAAGTCACAATGGATGAAATACGAAACGAAGACTCGTCCTTTGTGTTACCCATCTTTGTTTCGAGCAAAGGTTTTTCAGATTTTTAAGCAAATTGGAATAATTTTCATATATTCTGAAGTACTTCTTTGAATTTAATAGTTTTTATAGAAAACAAATGTGAAAACCTTGAAGAGTAGATGTAAATTTACTATTTTAGACAGAAAAATCGAGGCTAAATTGAACCAAGCGGAATTAGCTTGATTTGACCGTCAACGAGGTGAGGAAAAGCTTTTAGACTTTTAACCTAATATCACTTTAACAGGTGTTTTTGTCATTAAAAATAATTAAAAAACCCGCAACAGTGGTTGTTTTTGCTAATATCTTTGTAGCATATTTTATTCTGTTTATGCGACTAAAGAGTTTTAATTTTGACACAAACTTTCGGTTTTACAATATGGAGGTTGTAATCTATCTATTGTAGAAGTTAGAGGAGAGTTTATGTAATAGAAAAGGTAAATATGAAGAACAAAGTGTGGCCTCAGCAGGATGAGCCTCGGGCCCAAGTCCTTGTTCTTCCTCGGACTTCCGGATCTGAACCAGCTGGTTTGCGTCACGCTGAGTCCGCAGGAGGAAGAGCAGCAGGAGCCCAGGACCAATCAGATCAGGACCTGCAGGTAAACGCCTGAAACATCAGCTGCTTCCAGCTGACACAGTGAAGCTGAGGATGTCCGCCATGTTGTCTCCACAGGGACCTGGTGCTGCTGTACTCGGACGTCCTGGCCTGTCCTTCTCTGGACTCCATCACTGACGTCACTGCAGTCATGTCTGTAAGACTCACACGTTTATTGGCATTAATAAGCAGCATTATAGTGTTAAACATTATGTTAGAAAATGGATGGAAGTTTGGTAACTTACTCATTCAGATCGGACATAATTTGGTCTAAATATAAATTATTTGAGCTGAATATTAAGATTGAATAGCATAAGAAACTGTACAACAAAAATAAAGATAATAAAAAAATATAATAATGATAATAACTAAATAACTTCCATAATAAAACTACAACTAATAATAATTTTAAAATCCAATAAAATACTACTATTATTACTAGTAAATAATGATTTTATATATTGGATAGTATGTAGATAATAGACTAAGGATAATTATTAAATTAAATTAAAATAAATTATATGAATGAAGATGTAAACT
The DNA here is from genome assembly GCA_903066815.1 of Brachyrhaphis roseni. Taxonomy (NCBI): domain Eukaryota; kingdom Metazoa; phylum Chordata; class Actinopteri; order Cyprinodontiformes; family Poeciliidae; genus Brachyrhaphis; species Brachyrhaphis roseni. Next base: position 8,151 of record CAEFZY010050575.1, read on the forward strand.
TTAGGCCGTGTTCTGCTGTCGCTCAGCTGCAGCAGGAAGCTTCCTGTTCTACAGATCTGGAGATTGAGACACTGTGAGGCTGACAGGAACAGGAATGATTGTCGTGGAAACGTTGCACGCCACCCCGTCTGCTCACACGCTACCTGCATGCGCCGCTGCAGCTCGCCTCTCTGTGACTGAAAACAGAAAATAATTCTAGAAATCATCTCATTGAACTGATTCAAAATGATTAGGGGAAGTTCACATTTCAAAGACTTAAGTTTCTCTTTAACGTTGATTCTAGAAAGAAAAACCAGCTGCTGATGAAGGGAAACCTAAACTAACTGAACAAACTGCCTGCAGCAGAGAGCAGCAGTCTGACCTGTTCAGTCCAGTCGGTTCTGTCCTAATCCGAGGCGGTCAGAGGAAGTTCTGCAGGAAACCAGGACGGAGTGAAGAGCAGTGACCTTCAGAACGACCCTGCTGAAGGTCACTGCTGGACATGTTGGCTCAGTGTGAAGCTTTTCATGCTCCCTGTGTTCTAATGTTTGGAACATTCAGAGCTGTATGTTGTTGCTTCATGTTGCTGCTGCATATTGCTGCTTCATGTTGCTGCTGCATGTTGCTGCTGCATGTTGCTGCTGCATGTTGCTGCTTCATGTTGCTGCTTCATGTTGTTGCTTCATGTTGCTGCTTCATGTTGTTGCTTCATGTTGCTGCTGCATGTTGTTGCTGCATGTTGCTGCTTCATGTTGCTGCTGCATGTTGTTGCTGCATGTTGCTGCTGCATGTTGCTGCTTCATGTTGCTGCTTCATGTTGTTGCTTCATGTTGCTGCTTCATGTTGCTGCTGCATGTTGCTGCTGCATATTGCTGCTTCATGTTGTTGCATGTTGCTGCTTCATGTTGTTGCTTCATGTTGCTGCTGCATGTTGCTGCTTCATGTTGCTGCTTCATGTTGTTGCTTTATGTTGCTGCTTCATGTTGTTGCTTCATGTTGCTGCTGCATGTTGTTGCTGCATGTTGTTTCTTCATGTTGCTGGATGTTGCTGCTTCATGTTGCTGCTGCATGTTGTTTCTTCATGTTGCTGGATGTTGCTGCTTCATGTTGCTGCTGCATGTAGTTGCTTCATGTTTCTGCTTCATGTTGCTGCTGCATGTTGCTGCTGCATGTTGCTGTGTTGCTTGTTGACCCGTGTCTTCCTGTCAGGTCCAGTTCCTGCAGCGCGGCGTCCTTCAGGCCTTTGCCATCAGAAACCGTCTGCAGGTGAGATCAGACTGCTGTAGTTACTGTCTGCAGCCAGCAGGGGTCACCTGACTGTGTGTTTGTTTATCTGTGTGTGTTTGTGTGTGTGTGTGCGCAGCTGGGCGGTCCTCACACGGCGTTCCCAGGTGACCTCCAGTGCTGCCTCTCTTACTCTCTGATCAGCCGTTTGGCTCCCAGCTGGAACAAAGCAGGACTTTACCTGATCTCAGGTAGGCAGAGCAGGCCACGCCCCCTCAGGGTTCAACCAATCAGCTTCAGCCCTGAAACGCCATGAGGATGAAGCCAAACATTATGAATTCATCTTTCATATCCAGATATTTACATTTAAATCAGTTTACTGCCAGAAGATTGTAACAGAGCCCAGATAATATTTATTGATTTATTGAAATAGAAAATTATTTATTTATTTTGATGAATAAATATTTATTCGTATCAAGTTTATTTCTTGACTGTATAGATTTCTGCCAAAAATTAATTTATTTAAATAAATAAATACATGTATTTAAAAAGCAATTATGTCTATTTAAATAAAGCAAATGTATTTATTGTAAAATGTATCAAAAATACACAAATAAGTAAATTTTTCTAAATAAAAATAAAATCAGAATCTAAAATATGCTAAGAGTATAAATAACTAATTAAACTAATTATTAAAATTAGTTTAAAATTAAAATTAGTTTAATTAGTTATTTGTATCATTTTATGATACAATGATAAAACATTAACTGATTTTTTAAACATTAAATAGATAAATAAACAAGCTGCAGATCAATTAGATAAATATTGGAAGCAAATAGAATAAAGTAAATATAATTAATATGGAATAAACTAAAAATAATGTCTAAGAATCTATAGAAACAATAAATAAATAAATAATACATTTATTCTCTGTCACTTCCCACAGTATGATTCTGCCACCTCCATGTTTGTTGCTATAGTTACCAGCTCCATCTTTGGTTTGTTCAGGGGTCAAAGGTCAGCGGTGTGTTAGGCTAAAGCTAGCCATGCTGCTGTTCGAGTGTCTCCATGACAACGGAGAGCATATTGGGTCATGTTGGTTCCGGTACCAGATCCAGACTGGAGGCCGTTCAGAAAAATTATGGATCAATAATCAAAACTATTAAAGTTTGATTGAAACGGGTTGACCTGGTCCTGTTTGCAGGGGCAGACTTCCTGACCCGGCAGGGGACGCTCAGCGCTGTCAGTACGTTCTGCTTCCTCTTCCTCTTCAGCATCAGGTTCTGCCGGCCCAGTACAGCTAACGGTTCCGGTTCTGGTTCTGGTTCAGGTCTGGAGATGAACACCAGCAGCGGTCGGCTGAGCCTCAGCATCGAAGCCAGCGCCGTGAGAACGCCGCCGCCCACGGTAGGAGGCCCTCAGGGGGGCAGCGGGTCGACCGGAACCAGAACCAGAACCTGAACCTGTCTGTGTCTCTGTCTCAGCTGGATGACCTCGGGCTGCCGGCGCCGGTCCTCCAGAGGTTCTGCAGCGACCCGGACTTCATTCTGGACCCGTCCTCCAGTGGGGGGGCCGTCTGGTGCCACGTCCTGCCCAGGTGGGCCGGCGCCACCTGGTGGTCAGTCCTGGACCTGACGGGGCGTCAGAACCAGGACAACAAACTAATCACTTTGTTATGAGGATCAATCAGAAACTAAACACTTTATTATGAGGATCAATGAGAATATTATCAGAAATCCTGATTTACTGACTAAAAGCTGGAATGGTTTCCAGTCCCTCTGACTGGTTTTCTAAACATTATTTATTTCAGTATTTGATGTAATTTGATAATCTGTCCAGCAGGTGGAGCTGCTGCTCTGTGTATTCATGGCTGTTTTTCTGTGCAGCATGAAGAAGGGTCAGATCATCAGCATCAGCCGCCAGCTGCCCAGAGACGGACCCTTCAGGACCTACGGAGACCTTCAGAACCACTGGAACCGTCTGGTACCGCCCGACCCGGCCCACACTGTCAGAACCTCGCTCTGCTTTTCTGTGGAACCCAGACTGGTCTGAAGTGGTTGTTGGTTTGATTCCCAGTACGGCTACAGGCTGCCGGACCTGGAGGGGGGCGGAGTCTACTGCGGCGTCTACTTCAGGCCGGTGGGAGAGAAACTCTTCACGTATCCAAACGTAGATTCACTGCATAGAAGCTGCACAGAGCAGCAGAGCATAGAAACCTGGACTAGATATCCCTGGTTAAACACTTTATTGCTGTCATTATTATTATTATTGTTTTTATTATTAATATTATTATTATTATTATTTCCGTTATGGTACCAAACGTCGTCCCTTCACTCCCGCCACTCAGTTACCCTCTCAGCTGCATCCGCCTGCAGCCCGTGCAGCGTTGCCCCCGGAACGACCTGCAGGGGGCGCTGTCCTGCTTCCTGGCTGACATCAGAGAGCGGCTGCAGACCGTGTGCGGCTTCCCGACCCGTCTGACCAGTAAACCCAGTTACCCCACGGCCGGCCTGACCACTGCTGCCTCCATGCAGGTAGGAGCTGCAGCGCTGCTCGGTTCAGTTACATATAAAGTTTTTTTCCTCCAGTAAACATTGAAAAATAAAAGCTTTTGAAAGAAAATTCAAAATCAAACTTTTTAAATAAATTCTTGTTTCTTTTTTCATGTTTGTGTTTTGCTCTCTGACTGTTTTATTCAGAAGTCTGAGACACATAAAGCTAAATATTATTTTTGTTACTTTGTTTTACCAATAAGTTTAAAAAGAAATATGATAATTTGTTTCTAGATACATCAATCAAATAAAAAATGGGGGAAAATACAAAAAATCTCAAATTTTCTTTAAGTTGTTGTATTTTTTAAATTTATTTTTAATTCATTATTGAATTTAAAATTGTTGAAGTATTACTTTTTGTTTTAATTTAATTATTTATCTATTCATTGAATATTTTCATGACTGTTGTCAGCTTAAATATTTAAGAAGTCTGCAAAACGTTTTCAGATCAACTTCCAAATTATTTTAGATAAACTTTAAATCTGAAAGTTAATCATTTCTGAACTTGGGATCATTTCTCATGTCTTTGTTTCTTTGTATTCTTCATATTTTTAATTTGTTCATAAAAGTTTTTAGTTGCTTCTTTGAACAACTGCAGGGAAAATAATGCTTTTTTTTGTCAACAACAGTAAACTAATTCAGGAGGTTCTTCCTGTTTGTCAGAGCCTACTGAGCGCGCTCACATCTGCTCAAGCAGCAGCAAATAGGAGGAGAGGAAAGAGAAAATGTTCTGAGAAACAGAAAATAAATTACTTTCAAACTGCATAAACAGCAACAGCTGACAGTTTATCCTAAAATAATAACAATGATGATTAATAACAACATTCTCTCTAGCAAAATAGAAATAATAATCCTATGAAAATGACATAAAAAGTAAAACAGATAAATGATGCAGCCTGTTTACTGCATCATTAAATTGTTCTGGGTGAAAATGATCCGCAGTGTGAAATCAGAGCAGCTGTTGCTTTACTGCCCCCTGGTGGAAGAACCACAAGTTGAAACAAAAAGGAGAAATAATTTCCTTATTTATTAATCTGAATATTTATGATGTAAATAAATAGAGGCAGTGTCTCCTAACCGTGAGAATAGAAGAGGTTTTATTTCCCAGCTGTTCCTGTAGCATCCTGTATTCTCCCTGCTGAGCGTGAAGCTGCAGGAAACGCGATTATTCGCGCGTTTCCAGCCAATAAAACCTTCAGACAGTTTAACAACCTCAGAGCAGCAAAGCTTCTTCCTCTGCATCTCATAATTTCATGTTCCTGACATCAGTGGAGAGAAAGGAGCTTCTCCTCATGAGGTTTGGTGAAGAACCGACTGAATCCTGGTTTTAATGCAGGATATTCTTTTTTATGCGCCGTAATAAAAGTGTTTCTCAGCAGCAGTTGTAAAGCAGCTGCAGATCTTCCTGCAGGTTGAGCATCAAAGCTGCTGAAATTAAAGCCATCCTTCATCCAGAGTGTTGGAGGAGGGAGAAGGCCGTCAGAAACTCTGCAGAGACGAGTTGAGCTCCCACAGAGTCGGGGTAAAATATTCATGCCGTTCAGCCCAGCTCCATCTGAGCTCAGATGTTTTATTTTCTCACTTCAAAGGTGGAAATTTCTGCTGGTTTTCAGCCTGGAAGGTGAAGCTGAACAGAAGAAATGATTTCACTTTTCCTTTTGTCCTCATTAAAAGAAAGCAGTTAAATATCAACTTTACTATTATTTTTATCAGATTATTCTTATCTTTCTCTGTTAAATTAGTTTCAGAGTCTCTGTCACCTGCCGTTACATTTAAATGTCTATTTTCTTCAGCTCTGATGTTTGTAGCAACCAGATATTCTGGAAAACAGCAACATTTAGGAAATATTTACTCTATATGGACCTAGGTCAAAGGTCACAACATTTTCACCTCCGTCTCCTTTCATTAAAACGTCTGAAAGCCTCAGAATAAATTTATAATTAGAAACATTAGAACTTTCTTAATGAAAGTTCTAATGTTAGATTAGAATGTAGATTATAAATTTAAACATTGCATCCACCATTAGTGTAAATTTAGCTGTGATGCTAATCAGATACACCAGGCACTTAGGGAATGAAACAGACTTTTCATTCTCAGTATGTTGATTATTTTATTGATGCTTCTATTGTTTTTGTTATTGAATCAGAAGGTTATTGAACAGCCATCGCATTTTCATCACTATGGTTTTTAAAATACAGCTAAGTGGCAAACAGTCACGATATATTGTAGAGCTCTAGTATGTATTTATTTAGTTATCATCTTAGTAATCTGAAGTAATCCTTTGATTCAGAGTTCCATAATCAAAATACATGGAAAGAATGAAATAACTTTTTCTAAAATTATACCTAAATTTGACATATTTCTTCTTATTACTAGTTTTACTTATTTCCATTTCTAACTTGCTGAGTGTCGCTAGAAACCTTCAAACCCAAAATCAGAAGTAACTTTTTAGATTTTGGTCCCATGATCGCTATTATAACATATCATCATATGCAGAAAACATGAACAACCTGGTTAAGATTATTTACAGAACTAGGTGTAGTTCACACTCCGACCACCAGGTGGTACCAAAGCACTACTAATAGTTTCCTCTATGAGAGGAACATGAATCCACCAAGCTTTGACCCGATTGGCTGTTTTCAAGCTGAATCAGTTATGATGCTGATTCCATAAAGATTTGATATCAGATCCGGTGAATCGTTTCCTTCCTCAGGTTCTGAGTTCGGAGCAGATCAACCTGACCACCGGGCCGGTTCTGTCCCAGCCTGCGCCGTCCTCCCGGGCGGACCCGGCCGCCTGGGTCCCCCTCTCCCAGCAGGGCGGCGCTCTTCCAGGAAGCAGATGTGGGAACTCGCTGTGGCGCCGTCCAGAGGACCGGTCCCTGTTGGCCCACCCGTCCTCCAGTCAGAACCAGCACCAGTCCGACCACTCCCGATTCGTTTCCTCTTTCTTCCAACACTTCCAGCCGGCTTCATCCCTCCCTCCTCTTCCTCAGCCCAGTCCGGTCCCAGTGAACCCGCCTCCCAAACTGGTTCCCATCTTCAGGAACAACGACCCGACCCGCCGGCTCAGCGTGGCTTTGCTGCGAGTCCAGAACCAGCAGAGAGGAGGAACGGAGGACAAACGCAGACTCACGCTGCCGCTTCCTGTTGGGTCACAAACCTCACCTTCCTCTTCCTCTGCTGCGCCCCTCCCTCCTCCTCCTCCTCTCATCGTCCCTCGTTTCGCCCGCCGCCCTAAAGGCCGGAGCGCCGCCGTTCCCCAGCCGTCGGGTCAGTCCAGGGTCACCCGGATCTCCAGCCTCAGCCCGGTGTTCAAGGCCAAAGCAGCCATCATCATCCCACCCAGAACCAAACCCAGCAGAACCTCTGGGACGGTCCGACCCGAACTGGCCACCGACCGCTGGAAGGCAGCGGGACCCGAAAGCATCGCACCCAGAACCATCATGAAGACCAGCAGAGAGGCCGGCCCTGAAGGCAGCACCGAACCAGAACCAACCCAGCCTCAGAGGGAGACTGCCGCCAGCAGCAGGAAGGTCGGTCCAGTAAGTTCTGGTTCTGGAAGGAATTTTGTTAGAACCTTAAGATGATTGTTTGGTTCTCCGTCCAGACGGTCGCCTTTGAGCTGAAAGAGAAACCCAAAGAAACCCAAAGGTCCAACAAGTCCAAAGGTCCAGTGGGAGACGTGGAGAAAATGGCCAGAAGCAACCAGGTGAGATGGACCGACCCGGTTCTGCAGACCAACCTGGTTCTGGAGACCGACCCGGTTCTGGAGACCGACCTGGTTCTAGAGACCGACCCGGTTCTGCAGACCGACCCGGTTCTGGAGACCGACCTGGTTCTGGAGACCGACCCGGTTCTGGAGACCGACCCGGTTCTGGAGACCGACATGGTTCTGCAGACCGAACCCGTTCTGCAGACCGACCTGGTTCTCAAGAACCGGATCAAAGAACCGGGCTGTTCTGCGGGAAAAACTGATTTAAAAACTCAATTTAAAATCGGCTCTTATTTTGGAGGCCGGCTGTATGAACTGGACCTTAAAGGTTCTGTCCAGGGTGGGAACATTAGAGCTAACTTTAGCTTAGCGCTTAGCTTTCCTGCTAACTTTGAAAACATTTAGCGTAGTTAGCTCCAGTAAACTCTGCAGGTTTTAAACAGGGTGAGGTATCGCAGTGTGTTGGAGTGATGAACAGCGACAGGAAGGCCTCTGCGGCTACAAATTTAAGAATCCTTTATTAATCCCCAAATGATATACAGTGATGGACGATCCGGCGCTGAACATGGCCATTAGGTTGTAGTGTGATGTCAGAGCTGATGTCAGCGCTGCCTGATGACCTCATCGTCTCTCTCTCTCCCAGTGGTCCCGGCTGAGCGGCCGCTCCCTGCTGCTGTGGCTCAGGAACAGAGGAATCCCTGTGAGCTCCAAGCTGAGGAAGGAGGAGCTGATGATGAAGGTGATGAGCTGCCTGGCCGAGGCCTGAGCCCTGATTGGACGAGGCCTGAGCCCTGATTGGACGAGGCCTGAGCCCTGATTGGACGGCTGCGCTGCACCACAGCCAATCACAAAACGGTAAAATCACCCAGCAGCAGAGAGACTCTGCTGTCTGGTTGGAAAGATTTAGTTGTTTTTTTATTTAAATTTATATTATTCCTGTTGTAACTTTTTTACTTACTTTATTTATTCTAGCTTTATTTTTTATTAAAAAAGGAAATGTCTAACATTTATTAAATTATTATTTTTTCTCTTTCACTTATTTATTTTAGTGTTATTTTTTATTTAAAAAGGAAACATTCATTATTGGGTTTATTTTAAAAAAAAATATTTAGGTATTTTTTAGATTATTATTTATTTTGTATAAAATAAGTTGAGGTTTAAGATTTATGTTTAACAGGAGATACATTTGTTCTTAAATTCAAACAAGTTTTATAATTTTCAGCTTTTAGTTTTTATAAAAAAAAATTTAAGCTAATTGTTCTGCTAAATGTTCAGAATGTTTTGTGCATTTGTTTAAATATTTTATGAGCTTAAAAGTTATTTTCAGAAAACTTTCTGGTTTCATTTTTAAAATATTTTTTAAGTTACAGGTAAATTTAACACATATTCAGCTTTTTGAAAGATTTTTACTTTCTTAAAGTTGGTTACAAAATGAAACCTGTAAGTTATAAAAATCCCTGTTCTGGGAAAGTTTTTTATATTTTGGGTATGTTTTGTATTTATTACATATTTAAACTGCAGCTTCTGGTTTTGTGTTCATGATGCTACAATAATATTTATCAGAATAAATCAGAGTTTTAACACCTGGATTCATTTTATTCCTCCAGCTGCTGAAACACTTAAAAACTTTCATTTCTGTCATTTAGTTTATTTACTCAAATTATTCAAGTAGTTTATGATTTTGCTAACATTTCCTCTCTACGGAGGACTGAAGCTGCCAAAACATTTGATACATATAGAAATAAATATTGTCTCATCAGACCAGAGATTGGTCTAGTCAAAGGCCATGTTTGCTTCTCTATCAATGACATGTTTTCCTGTCTTTCCTGTTTTGAGAAGCGGCTAATAGAAATCAGCATCAAATTTATGGTGAAAGTTATTAAAGATACTCTGATCAATCTAAGAAAATGAGAGAATAAATCAGATGTTTTAATTTGTTTGGTGGCTTTGAGCAGGAAGGATCTCCTGTAGCGGTCAGTGTTCCAGCAGTTCAGTAGTAGCCTCTGACTGAAGACGCTCTGTTACGGCGTGACAGACTGATGAACATCCTCCATCTTATAATCTCCTCAGATGAGAACATTGTACAGATTAATTATCTGCCAGAAAATTAAATCAACATACAGCAGGAAAAACTTGGAGGAAGGAAAACAGCTGAATGAGCCGAAGGAAGGAATCAGGGGTCAAAGGTCATCTGACCTGCTCTGAAATATCAGTTGGAAAATGGCTTGTATTGAAGCAGTTCTGAGATTTAATTCTAAACTCTGGATTCTTTCAACGAGGATAAAAACAGAAACAAAACGACTCTTGTAAACATCTAAAGGAAACATCTTCCTCCTCCTCCTCTTCTTCCTCCTTCTGCTGATGGATTGGACTCTAAACAAATCTAATGTTTTTAATGTTCATGTTTTGTTCTGTTGGACCAAAAGGAGACAGGAAAAGGAAATCTGGTGTTGGTGTGAATAATTACTGAAAGAATTACAAACTTCAGGAACTGGAGAACATCTGCTAGGAATCAATAAAACATGGATCTGACAATGAGGTGAAGAAACTGGCTGGCTTCCAGCTGCTGGGAGGTGATTAATGGTCATGAGAACCAGGTGAGACGAAAACAGAGGACAGAGCCAAGAATCACAAACTAAGGAATGAAGTGAGTACGGCATCCTGGGAGGGACAAAAACTCAAAACAGTAAAACTTCCTGATGAATCCAAGAAGCTCCAGATGGAGGATCAACTTCCTGCAGAGGAGAGCAGCGGCATGGAGGAGCTGTATGTAAAGTTTTGACCCTCTGTGGATTAATGGAAATAAAATATTCAAACTGATGAAGATGGAAAAATAAATAAAACAATTTATTACAAACATTAACATATATTAATAATCATCACCTAGATTCTCTGCCCTTAACTGATTCTACTAAAGTTTGTCTTCAGACGTGCAGAGAACCCGTCGGTTCCGACCCAGAAAGCAAACGCTGACAGAGGGGACCGGGTCGGAGCCGGTCCCGGTCCAGACCCGCATCCAGAACAAAGACGCTTCTGTTTGAGGACAGAAACGGGCCGAGAGAAAAACAGAGAGAGAACCGTTCGGGTTTTCACTGACAGACGATCCCAACACGTAGATCACAGAACATGAAGCCAAAGTTCTGCAAGGTTCTGGAACCAACCGGCAAATTACAGGAAGAACCGGAGAAATTAATGTTTTAATGCAGAATCCACACAACAGTGAAAACTAAACGCTGCTAGTTATTAAAACAGCCAAGATTTTATTCATGCAGAAATATTCATAATAAAAACGTTTTCAGCAGATTGTTTCTATATTTAATAAAGTTAATTTAACCTCTGCTGGATCCTGTTTTACAGAACAGATAAAAAATGAGAATATTATAGAAAAGTTTATTAATAACTTCATCTCACAGAAACACAGAATAATTCACATAAGATGTTTAAAAGCCTTTATTTTTAATAATGATTAATAATAATAATTACGATGATTTTAATAAAAACATTTAGGATAAAAATATTTTATTGTAGAAATTAAACATATCTGCTGTAACTAATTGTGGTTTACTTTGTGTAAAATGTTGATAAATATTTAGAGTAAAACATTTTCTGATGTTTTTTATCTTAAGCTGAAAGTTTTTCCATAATTGTTGGATAAACTGGAAACTCGCCTGAAAAAATGTAATAAATGAAACAAACAAGAAACTGTTTTTACTTTAGTTCATTAAACAAACCTTAACTTAACTATATAAAATAGAAATTTCCCACAGTTTTGATCTTCGGTTTAAATGTCCAGAAATGTTTGTATTTAAACTGTTTCTCCTCTATAAGTTCAGTTTATTCAGTAAAACCTTTTTTTCCCTGTTTCACTCAGTTTTCATCGTCTCATTCTCCTGATTTTTATTTAAAACTTGAGTAAAAAGCTTCATGCAGCTCCGGCTTTTGCTGAGGAGAGAAACGTTTCTGTTGTTAAGTAACAACTGGTTTTATTTCTGGCTGTTTTTAAACAAACATGAACATTTCTCAGGATTTTCTGGTTAGATTCTGATCTTGAAAACCAGACGTGTTCTTCCAGACGTAAACAATCCGTCTCTGTGGGAAAGACGTTTCCTCCTCTTCCTCCTCCTCCTCCTCGCTGAAATCTTCTGGCTCAGGCGTTTTTATCTGACATGATTAATATTTTCCCAGCAGCCATAACTCATCATGAGTCGCTCTGGAAATATTTCCTTTGTGTTCCTGCGTCCGCCTGCAGCTGAAATATGACTTTCATTAATCAGGAGGAATGTCTGGTTCTTCTTCATGTGGAATAATGAGGCTCCGTTTGTTTTGCTCCCTGTAAGCTGTGAGAAACCAGGACAGGAAGTGATGTCATGGTGAAGGATTTGGTTTGTTGTGATGCGTTTCCTGTCAGCTGTCACTAACAGTTTCAGTTTCTGCTCCTCTACCATCAGTTTCAGCGGCTGTGATGCGTTCACTGACCCTCTGCTCAGCAGCATTTCCTCTGTTTACGTCCAGATTTACCGTCTGCGGCTGAATTATGACGCATGTCGGATAAACGCGGCGTTCAGCCTGCAGACGTTTGGGAAACTATCGGATTTATATATTTATTGGAGGAAAACTGATCAGAATCAGAATCAGGTCGATCAAACTGGCCTGAAATATGAAACAGACGTTTATTTGATCTAATAAATAATTAAACAAAGCGGATCAGTTGGGCTGATTTTAATCATTTTTGTTTAATGTATAGTTTGGACAAATCGAACAGGAGCAAATAATTTGTTTTCTTCTTGGTAATTTAATATCTTCAGGACCTCTGATAGTTTTATGTGTTTATTTCTAGTTTTATTAATATTTTCCAGCTGTTCAGAGTCTCTAAACTGTTTTCTCTTTATTTTTAACTCTGATCATATTTAGATTGTTTCATGTCTTTCTGTGTTTTTTATGCAGAGTTTTGTCTCTTGGTGTCGTTTAGTTTATTTAGTTTATTTTCCTTTAGTTCTGACTTATTGTTGGTGTTTCATGTTGAGTTTAGAGGATTTTAAACCTCTGATGGTTTTTATATCACTTCTTCTGATCGTCAGATAACGAGAAGCTAAATCGTTTTTGTTTGGCTGCGTCACGTTTAATTCTGTCCCACTGCAAACGAAGGCAGACAGAAAGAGAAGCTGCCGGGACTTTTGGACCTGCAGGTCGATCGGACCTTAATGATCTCCAAACCAGCAGGTTAACTCTGGTCCTGATTGATCTGGTTGATCTGATGATTTAGCGGTGAGGATCCTCTGAAGACGTCGGGGAGGAAACGGCCTAATTAAAGCAGAAACATTCAGAAAGCTGCTGCTGCCGTTCTCACTTTGTCCCAGATTCAGATTTAACTCCATCACACTGCAGCAGATTAAACTCTGTTGTGCTGCAGCAGGTTAAACTTCACTGTGCTGCAGCAGATGGATCTGTGGCTGCATATTAAGAGCAGAACGGGGCGTCGTTGCTCTCTGCTGGATGTTTGTGCTGCGTTTGTGGCGCGTAAAGGAGAAGCTCATGTTGGATCCCGTCCAGAACCCGAGGCGGCTGAAACCTGACACTAACAGTTGGTTTGACCTGTGACCTGCTGCAGGTCACAGGAAATTAGCTCCACTGTGGGAAACTGAGAGAAACGTCAGTAAAACAGAACCTGTCAGAACCTGTTTGGGTCCGGATCCGGTCCGGTTCATTTCTAGTTGCTCTGACTGGAAACGTTTCGTTGTTAATCCCAGTGGAACCAGCAGCTTTCAGGCTGGGAGGATTTTTTTAATCCAGGAGTGAAAAACGACAGAAAAGAGAAGCAACTGTTCTGGTCCCAGTAGAAACCAGTATCTGTTCTGGTCCCAGTAGAAACCAGTATCTGTTCTGGTCCCAGTAGAAACCAGTATCTGTTCTGGTCCCAGTATCTGTTCTGGTCCCAGTAGAAACCAGTATCTGTTCTGGTCCCAGTAGAAACCAGTATCTGTTCTGGTCCCAGTA
>CAEFZY010050586.1:0-40508 GCA_903066815.1 Brachyrhaphis roseni
TGTGTTCTGCTGTGTGTACCTGTGTGTTCTGCTGTGTGTACCTGTGTGTTCTGCTGTGTGTACCTGTGTGTGTTCTGCTGTGTGTACCTGTGTGTTCTGCTGTGTGTACCTGTGTGTTCTGCTGTGTGTACCTGTGTGTGTTCTGGTGTGTGTACCTGTGTGTGTTCTGGTGTGTGTACCTGTGTGTGTACCTGTGTGTGTACCTGTGTGTTCTGGGTGGGGATCTGCAGCAACAGAGCCAGTGAGTTGTGGTCGAAGCTTTCGTCCAGGGCGAGCAGCGCTCCGTGAACGCCGCTCTCGTAAAGGTTGCTGCTGTACTCCTTGAGGCCGATGGCCTGGACCCAGCCGATGACGCGCTCGTTGGTCCACACCAGAACGTCTGAAGGAACAGAAACACAAACCTTATCGTTTAAAGAGAGCCTGTTTTGGTTCTCCACGGTTCTCAAACTGTGGTAGGCGTACTACTGGTGGGACGTTTGAGCTCCACATGAGGGTCTCCTGTGGATCTATGACCACAGAACCTGGGAGTGAATCAACCTGCAGAAGCTTTGCAGCTGTTGTTCATTATTCTGATTTATTTCTTCTGTCTACATTTGGTCACAATGCTTTAATTTAAACACTGCTGTTGTAACTTTAATTCAATCACTGTCCCAGGTTTGTTTGGCAGCATTACATTGCAGTCTACATCCCTATGACTTTTTTTTAAAATAACATTTTAAAATTTTATTTTAGAACATTTTAATGAACAGCAGAACATTTTATTTTTTTAAAATAACATTACTAAACCTTTAGATAAACACATTTGAAAGTTTGTTTTGTTATAAGGTGCATTTCTGGTAAGTTCTTCATTAGTTTCTTTTTTACTCATCATGGTTTGACCCTTTAAATGCTACAGCCTCAGCAGGTGTGTGGGCGGGGCCAGCCCAGCATTTCAGTGACATCATACGTATGTATGATGTCACCGATTGCATCACCGGGTTCAACAAAATGGAGTTTTCTTTTTTGTTTTGTATTGTTTGTTTTCCTTTAAGTAACTGTTGAGTTGCCCTGTACTAGGGCAACTCAAAAATATTTTGCAGAGATAAATGTCTCTCTTACAAACTCATAAACTCAATCTAATTCATGAGTTTGTAAATTAGATTCATAATCTTATTCCTGATTCTTTGTCTAGATTTTGTTGTTTGGTTTGACCAGCTTTCTCATGCCATAATCTAATGAAGAGCAGGTGTGTTGCTTATTTTGTATAAAAACAATAGCTTATGGATACTTTGGATGGATATCAGAAAACAAAAAGATGTTGAGCAATAAAATCCACCAGAGCAACTTGGACCTGGCAGCTCATGTTGCTTTCTTTTCACCTTTTAACAACACTACCTCGCAGCATTGTTTAAAGAGCTGGACCGGTTCTGTGGGCCGGTTCTGTGGTGGACCTGGTCCAATAGGTCTGGGCAGAAAACATCTAGAGGAAACACTACAGCTTTATCAAAAAGTTCTCCTGTTACTTCTCTATGAACCTCAAACTGATTTTTGACCTTTTCCTGAAAACCATTCATTTTAATATTTAGATGCACCAGGAAGTTGGCTGTGGAGCAAATTTACCGTGTGCTAAACTGTAAAGAAAATTAGTTTCATTAGTTTTTTGTAGCTTGGATGTGTTCACTGAAACCTGCAGTGTCAGGGAGCCACCAGCAGGAGGAGCTGGTCAGGTGGTTTGTTACCTGAACGCTCCAGGTGGGACTCGTCTCTCCTCCTCTCCAGCTCCTTCCTGTCGTAGTTCAGCCGCCGCAGACACATCACGCCACACTGGAAGCTGTTCCTGTTGCACAAACACAAACTCAGCAGTTGGGTCAAGTTTACACACACACACACACACCCACACACACACCCCCACACACGCACACACACACACACAGAACAAACAACTTTTTCCCACTAAAGTAAAATCTACATAAAATGAACTGAGCTTTATTGTAAATGAAAAGTGGTTTGCTTTAGGCATTCTATGAATAAAGCAGTTTATTATACATACAGGAAACAAGAGAAAGTATCACTTATTCTGTTGATTCCATCACTGTTTAATTACAGCAAAGAATGTGAATTTAATGCTTTAAAATAATAAATTATTCTTGTTTAAATGTTCTTTCATGTTCCTGGTCAATACTTTATTAGGACTGTTACTATACTGTATCAGAACTATACTGTTTGGGTTTCTTCTCTTCTCCAAATTAAAGAGTTCTGTTTATTTTACAGGAAAATTTGAAAAGCTGATTTGAGTTCACAGCAGAGTTTTCCACAGAGGTCAGGATTCCAGCAAGCAAGAAAGAAAGACAGTCAGTCAGTAACTGAGAAAGTCAGAGAGTTTGTAAGTAAATGAGAAAGTTAGGAAGTAAGTTGGGATGGATGCAGGATTTAAACAGGATGGGGAATAATGTGGAAGTCCAAACATCTGTAGGAACCAAACTGATTCATGCTGTTGGATTTAATAATCTCTTCATGAATGAATGAACATACTTAATTAATCCCAGAGGGAAATGTACATACATCCAAACATTTAGACTGAGGTTGCAGCCCTTCACCAGAGGAGGCGCCACCCTCTCACTTCAAGCTGAGACCTTTTCCTGTGTAAGTCTTTAAGGCTGCTGCATGTGAAGCTGTTGAGCCATACCTGTGGAAGCTGTCCACCATTTTCAGCTGCCCCCTCAGGTCCTTCTTGGTCAGATGGTCCAGCATGCGGGCGTCCACCAGGGACTCCATGAAGTAGGAGCGGTACTGAGGCAGACCCAGGCTGGGCAGCCACTCGTTCCCGATCCACTCATGGTTCATGTCTCCGTACGCCAGCGTCTGCAAGGCCACAACAAACTGGGCTTAGAGCGTCAGAAAGAAAATAATCCACCAACATTCTGGTTCCTTTAACAACAAACACAAAAACTGATAAAAACTTTAGAGATGTAAAGATTTTTTTACATTAAAGCTTCTGCAGTTTATTAATGGAAGAGTCTTTGGCGAATGATGCCAAAAACAATGTTTTATGTTTTTATTCTTTTTACAAAGATGTTGAATAATATTTTATAAACTTCAATGTCTAAAGGAAAATCCTGATAAAAGAAGATAATATCTGCCCTGTGGTTGAAGTCTGGTCAACAAAATGCATTAAAATAAGAAATGTACAGAAAATTAACTCATCATGCATTTTTTTTAAGCTATTGTATTAAAATGTGTAAACTTATACCAGACCTCTTGCATTCAAAAGTAGTTTGAAATAAATTTGTTTCTTAATTAATTTCAGGGAGTCAAAAATGGACTTTTCCTTACCTGGTTTACTCAATAAATAGTTTACTGTCCACATTATTTTTTATTATGTCTTGTGTCTTTTTTCTAACCGTTATCAATAAGAAAAATGTACATAATTTATTCTAGTAAATATTTAACATGAATAAAGCCAGTAGTAATATTAAAGCAGCTGCAACAAGTCAAACAAAGTCCCAAAATAAAAAATTTGACCAAAACTTGTTTCTTATATTATTGCTGCTGTTAAAGCCCATATTTACAGATTGGCCAATACTGATGTTAATATAATTCCCAGTGGTTGCCAATGCTAACTAAAGTTAGCTGCAGTAACGCTACCCACCATACGTTAACGACATGTTATATCGCCCTCAGCAGGCTAAAGTTGGTCATTACACATCTACCTGGAAGCGATTCTCTGTGACAAACCTTCCACTCAGTTTCAGTTTTATAAATGTTGAGTTTTGCTAACTCTGTTGGTGATTCAGCCTAATTGACCACGGCAGGACTTCAGGAGATTTAAAACTGTTTCCTGTGGAACTACAGCAGCAATGCATTCTGGGAACAGAATAACCTTAATTTACTAAACAGAGAGGAAAAGGAACTGCTGTGTAAACAGTCTCCACCCACTTCAAAATAAAAGCATGAATATGAACATCTACTTGAATTTCAACAAGTAAATTAGTGTTTTAGAATTTATCTGGAAAAATGAAATTAGGGGAAGCTAAACACTCTAAATGGCTTCAGATTTAGTTAAAGTGCTCCTGCAGTGTGCCCCCCCTCACTGGTTGCTCCTGCTATGAAAGTGACGGACGGGGAAACACAACATGAAACATTAAATAAATTGAGTGATGAAGATTCATAAAGTAATACGTTCCACCTCCTAAACAGAGTTATATTTATAAAACTGGGTCGCATTTTCTTAATTTTACATTGACAGTCGCATCAGTTTGCCTCTGAAATATTTTTAGTCTTTACAGTATTCATTCAGTTGTTTTATTATTTCAGATTTTTTTAAAAATAAATAAATTAGAATAATGAAGAAGCAGCTTCTGAAGCAGCAGGTTAATGCAGCTCAGTGTGAGCCCATGCTACGGGTCCATCAGAATAAAAACAGGGTTCTGGGGGAACGTGTGCCAACCTGGGCCCAGCTGCCCTCGTCATCCTCCTGGTGTTAGCGTGGTTAGAGTGAGCATGGTGAGAAGAACAGAAAGGCGTGGGGTTAGTGAGGCAGCCGTGAAGGGTTAGAGCAGCTTCACGTGAAAAACACTAAAAACATACAAGCAAAAAAAAAATCAAAACAAAGGCAGGAAAAAAAGCTATAAAAGACGGATTCATTTATTTGATTAAAGAAAACCTGATTTTGTTCTAATTTTATCTAAAATAAACAAGTTTAGGCATTGATTTTTTTAATTGTTACATAATCTCAAATCTTTGCCAATTAAAGCCCTTTTCAGACATGACACACCTGGTGAGTGTGTATTCAGTCACTTCTTCTGCTCCTGATTCTGTAAAATGCTTTTTACTCAAAGTGTGATTTGACTGTAAACTGATCCACCATTTTGGAGAAGGAGGGACAATTGTTTTTGCTGCTATACATGTGCTGTCATTACAGTAACTTCATTAGAAATGTAGTGTTTGCACACAGATATATGTAGTTCCAAAAGATAAAAGTATCTAGTTTAGGACCAATTTTTAAATTATTTTTCACATCATAGTTCATAATCCATGACTAAAGTTTCTCCAATAATCTGCAGGATGTGAACATCCCAGTGTCCTAATCAATCAGATAAGATTCAGACTTCAGTGGCTGAATAAGAGGGTTTATTTTTAATCAAATGTGTCTTGAAATGTGTTTTTAGAGCATAATTACACTGATTTATGATCAGTCTTGGCTCAAACCCAGATCAATGTATTCCTTCAGTAAGAAAATCCAGGATATAAACACTTTTCCCTGGAGAAACTTTCAAAGCACGTTTTCAAACTTTTCCAGTTCCACACTTTGGAGATAAAAACAAACCAAATGATCTAAAGAATTCACTATTATATGACTCCATTATTAAATTTATTAGTAATGTTTTGTGATAGTTTTCTACAGCAGGGAGAATATAAATTAAAATAATAAATTCTATGTTTTGAAGTCTCTCTCACACATTTTAAACACCTGACACTAATTTATCACTAATTTAACAAAAAAATCCTCCAATTTCAATAACTTTGTATAACGTATAAGACATAAGCCAACCTTTATTTCAATCACACAGATCAATGAGTGACTGAGCCATTACAAATAATAAATATTAAAAATTAAATAAAAACTATTCTTGATAAGTTTTCTTGTTTTTAGCAATTAGAAATAAAGTTGGTAATTCTAACCAACTTAAAACAAGGAATGTCTGAATTAATATTACATGTTTGTCTTTTTATAAGGTGTATGAAAATATCTGGTTTAAACAACTTTTTCCATGTTTAAGCTTTTACTCAAGATTGCAAATTATTATAAAACTGTTCAGTTTTAATGTTAAGAACTTTCAAGGACTTTATGTAGAAATCAAGCATTTGCAAACCTTGAAAACACCTAATGGAAACTGAGATTATCCAGGAGGTTCCTTTAGATACGACGAAATGTCTGAAAGGGGCTTTATGTGCATAATGTTCACAATGATCAAACAGCAGTGGGAGAATAAAATCACCATGAAAACTGCCTGGTTACACAGAAACTTATCTTAGCACCATTTTAATTAGGAAAACAAAGAAGAAATTAATAAATTACTATTTAAAAAAAACTAATCAACTATGAGGCAAAAACACAAACTAAACCAGAACCGGCTAGCCGAACAGAAAGAAGAGAGTGACGGCTCGCTTCAGGCGGCCTGAGGACCTGCAGACGGCCTGAAGACCTGCAGGCGGCCTGAGGACCTGCAGACGGCCTGAAGACCTGCAGACGGCCTGAAGACCTGCAGACGGCCTGAAGACCTGCAGACGGCCTGAAGACCTGCAGGCGGCCTGAGGACCTGCAGACGGCCTGAAGACCTGCAGACGGCCTGTAGGTCTGCAGGAGGCCTGTAGGAGGTCTGAGGCCCTGCAGGCGGCCTGTAGGGTCTGCAGGAGGCCTGAAGCAGATGTCAGCAGCAGCGGCGCCCAGCTCATCCGGGTGGACTAACCGTGGGAGGCGTGGCTGCCAAACTTTCCATCTCCTCATGTGTGACCCAAACGTTTCCTGTAGACTGACCATGTGACACCCCCCAATCAGAAGAGTGCAGAACGGAAACAGTGATGAAGGACAGAAACAAGGCAGGAAGGAGAAAAACAAAACAAAACGGGGAGAATTGGTTGTTAGAAAAAGACAAAAGTGACTCATTAGTGCGTGTTAAAAAGTGTTAATGCATTAAAAACATGCTGTAAAAAATACCAGGAGTGTGTGAACGGAGCACTGAGGGGATAAAGTGTGTGTGAAAGCAGCGTGAGTGTGTGTGAATGTGTGTGTGAGGATGAATGGAGCGGTACCGTTCTGGAGGTGGGCGGGGCCGACGGGCTGGTGAGGGACATGATTTCCTGGATGGCCAGGCGCAGCTTGAGGCGGTGCAGAGGGTTGCTGATTCCGATTTCTCTTTGGATCTCCGTGTCGGACAGTGCCGACATGATGGCCCCGCTCTTCACGTTGGCTCGGCACGCCGCCACGTACCAGGCCGGCATGCCCACCCACAGCTGGCCACAGGGGGGCAGCAAGGAGACGGGGCAGATCAGTAAACTGGAAATCAAACTGGTTTAACATGTTTTCTACAGGAGCTACAAAACAGTCAGTGAACCAGATTAAAATACGCTGAGGAGGATTCCTGATATTAATACAGATCCCGATTCTACCCAGGAAAACTCAGTGAGCAATTCACACATTTCAGTTCAGCTGCTGCAGACACTTCGAACTGTCAGTTTGAAGCTTTATTGTTTGTTTTATTTGCTCCCGGTACAGTAGATCAGGGATCTCGTGATATCTGATCACTTTTGGAGCATTTTCATTATGGGATGCTGCTTGTAAATTTACTAACAGCAACAATAATTTAGTCTGTCAAGTGAATGAAAATGGAGGTTAATTTTTCAAAGTCATTTATTCACCATGATATTCACTCATTCATAAATGTCACAGCTTAATATTTAATTAGCAAGCTAAACATTTAGCTTGGTGTTAAAAGTTTTGTTTAAAAACGATATATTAGATTCAAACTAGACGTTTAGCTCAGAGCTGAATATCTAGTTGGAAGCTTGCTAGCTAGATGTAGCTTGCTAACTAAATATTTAGTTTAAGTTCAATAAATAAAATGTGGTTTTGTTGAAGCAAAACTTTCCACAAACCTTAAGATCTGTTTAGCAGAATGTGGTTTTATTATTCCATAGTTTTCCTTCAGTTCTATTTACATACAAGTATTAAAGCATAATTTAAACGGCAAGATGGCCCTAATTTTCATCTTCTACTCCATGGACACGCCCTAAATCTGACCGCCTCCCCGTGTTTCAAACATGGAAACTCTCTAATGAGTGTCACAAGTTTTATTTACAAAGATAATAGTTAACAGTTTGCCCTGAAACTTTAAAAACTAATTTCAGAGCTTTAATTTTAATTTTCCTACCTCTAACCAAGCCACCACGGTGGGTCCGTCCCACTGGGCGAATGGCAGGCCCAGCCTGCGAGCCTCTTCCAGTAACTCATGCCTGTCACACAAAAACAGTCAAGTTAACAACCAATTTATATTCCTGCAGACAATCTGAAGCCTTTAGTATTTCCAACATGCAGTCAGTCATGTTCACCGTTTAAATCCCAAAAACTGTCAGAGACATGCACACTCAGAACCAAGAGCAGGAGTTTGAGAGGAAACAGAAAGGGAAACTTGGGAGGAGTTCTGGAAAACTCTCCTACACTTCAAACACCCACTGCAGGGTTTCACGTTTAACGCTAGTTCTGCTAGCTGCTGTAGCTAACTGGGAACAGAGCTTCATCAGAGAGGCCAATCATAAAGCAGGCTGAGAATAAATCTGCAGGAACATGACATGCACATCCTGACCTGTAATCACCTATCAGAGGTCTGAACTGCTGCTACAAGACTCAAACACATTTTTATATTTAACCACTAGATGGGGCTGCAGAATCGACACATTTAAACCAGAATAAAATCTAACGTTGAAATTAGGTCACACAAAAATCCAATATTTCAATCAGAACTTAGAGCTCTGGGAGGTGGAGATGTTCTCCCAGTGAAAAGCAGCAAACACACACATTCCTGTTAGTGAAGCTCCTCTGTGGAAGGCAGGTAGAGAGCAGCATGGAAAACCAACAGGCATTCAAAAGGGACAGCTGTGTGGGGTCCTGGAGAGTTACTGGCTGGGGAAGAGTGAAGCCAAGAATGGGAGGAAGACGAGGCAACGTGAAGCAACTTACCCGGTCTTTGGACTACTCATGGAATGAGAGGAGGATGGTGGAAAAGAGGAGGAGGGTGGGCAAACAAAACAGAAAACAATGAACTGATGCCAAATCATGGAAGCAACAACATTTATGGTGCCTGTGGTGTGCCTGCTCAGAAATCAAAAGGAAAACAGTGAATTATTCTAGGTGCTGGCTGTGATGAAGCAAGTGGGTGTGGAGTGGAAGGAGTGAGTCGGTGGGTGGGAGTGAGCGTGAAGCAGCATTAAACTGAACACACTGCTCATGATGTTGTGCATTAGTGGTGTCCTGCGCAGCAGAATGGTGCGTTATAAACAGCAGGAAGCAGATAACTCACTTCTTCTGGAGCTTCCTGTTCTTCTCAGAAGGACCTCCTAATGTTCCCATTCCCAGACCGTCCTTTGGAGATCCGTCTGCATCAGGGGTGCCGGCTACAAACACACAGTCCACGATGAGACCCGATCCACTGATTCAAATTAATACTCTGGTATCTGTCTAATAAATACTCCAGGTATTTATTAGATAGACTTGCATTCAAAAGATTTCAGACTCAATTCACGATTGTTTTTATTTTTGTTTTCTTGACAATCTCCTCTGTGAATAATCAACTGCCTGCGTCACTGAACCGCCATCTTGGTAGGCAAGTGTAGCGTAAAGCGTACATGAACCTTGGCTTCCACACCAACAAAAAGAAGGAGTACTCAAAAATTGTCTTGAGTAACAGTTTTAATGTACTTCTACTGTTAATAAATTAGATAGAGAATGAGATTTTAGCTTGTGGCATGTTTATTGTTGTCATAGCAACTCCACAGTTGTGACAGTTACCAAGATGGCTGTCGGCCACAAAGTTCCTGGAAGTGTGGGAAACATGTACTGCCTTCATCATTCATATCAACATAAGACACGTTCATTTTAAACCAAACAAATGAAATAAAAATGAAGAACTGAACCTTGGCTCGGTGAGTCCTTCCCAGGACCGCTGGGCCGGCCCTTCTCCTTCTTCCCAAACAGGCGTCCGATGGAGGACTTGATGCTCTTCTTCTTGGCTGCTTTGTTGAGCGAGTCCTGGCTGCTGTTGCTGCTGCTGGGGTTGCTGCCCTGGCCGTCCTGCAGGCCTCCCAGCCTTCAGACACCAGATGGAGCCATTTCAAAACCAAACAGCAGAAACCAAGACAGCCCACAGGTCAGAAATCAGATAAACTCCTACCCTCGAATGTCTCTGATGTCTTCATGGCTGGACGCGTGTCCCAGCTCCCTGTTCAGGCGCATGGAGCGTGGGGTGGTGGGGGGGGACGTCTCACACCTGATGGTGGCCTTGTCGTCCTGCGAAGACTGACAGAGCAGAGAGACGAGTGATGCTGCGGCAGTTTGAGGTGAAACAAAAAGCAGAAGGTTCAGGTACTGGTGACCCGACCGCTGCTTTCACAGAACAGAAACATCACAAAGCAGATCCCTGAACAGGAGCAGCCGGGACAGAAGTGAAAAGAAACATTTCATTCTTATTTTACAGCAGAAATCCCAGTTATTTCCATTAATCTACTTGATTTAACAGACTGATGCAGCTGCTTGCTACATGCAACATTAATGTATTCAATTCAAAATTATTTTATTAATCCCAGAGGGAAATTAAAAGGTGTAACTCATGTTTTCTGTGGGAAGGGATGATCTCCTGTAGCAGTCTGTATTACTGCAGCTCTGAAGAAGCCTCTGACTGAAGCCAATATGTTGTTGTGTCAGTCTGAGGATGCTCCGTTTGTATGTAATACCCCAACCAGCTGTATAGCAACCAAAGGCAGTCACTCCCCTCCCCCCAAAAAAGCAATGTTTCAGCCTGAAACGGAGGAATAAAGTCTTAAAAAAGAAAATTCTAATGCAGTTTTGCAAATCTGCATTAGAAGGATTTTAGGGATAATAATGAGCTAAAATATAAATCTATAACCACAGTAGTTAAACCAGACGTAAAGGCAGAGAGACACCAGGGTTCAGCAGTGGAAGGATCTCTCTCTAAAACAGAGTTTAGCATCTTGAATAATATGGACTTTCATTCCTGCAACCTAAAGTTTTAAACCGACTTTCTGTTGAAACATGAAACTAAACAACAAAACAAAAAAAAAAAAACTAAAATTATAATAAGTGAAGGAAAAATAAAAGCCAACTTATTAGTGAAACGTTTGGGAGATGAGACAGAACAGGATGTAAAGACAACAGATGTTGGTGGGTGTTCAGTTCAGGGTGTTCAGTTCCGGGTGAGAGGTGAGAGGTGAGAGGTGAGAGGGGTTGTGGGGGCGGTCCTGTAAAGCAGCTTTCTATTTTACCTTCCTGCGATGCTTGCGCAGGTCACTAGGCTGAAGCGTGGCAGAAAAAGGAGAGGAGAAGAGCAGTTAGTGAGCAGCAGATCAGAGCCGGACTAAAGCCACACTTAAACAGGAAACCAGAAGAACATTTTAATCTGTGATCAGTGTTAAACACACAACTCGGTACGATCAGAAGCTGTTTTACTGTTTTACTACTTATATTAAAAGAAACTCTGCAGAAGAAGCACTGCACACAGTTAAAGGACAGTAGCAAACCACGCTGGAGGATGGGTGCAGCCGACTTCATTTAGTTGTTATTCAATCTAAAAACAACCGTATGACAGGGTTAGCTGTGAAAAAGCAAGAGAGCAGAGAATAGCTCCTAAATTTACGACTCGTCGCCGCTGCAGTAATACTTTCCCCTCGCAAAAAAGAAAAGAAAAAGAAACATGGGAGGATTTATTCCCTCCTACATTCCTCACAAACCTGGCATTAGAAGAGCAAATAAACCACAAGCGTGCCACATTTCTGAGCCCCCCGGAGAAAAATACCTAATCACTCATTTCCTCCGCCCAGCCAGGCTGAGCGACTGATTACCAGCTATAAAAAGGAAACAGGAAGAGGAAAAATTCACTTAATTAGCAAAAATGTTCCCTTTCTTCCAGTCGTCCGTCAGTCAGGAATTAGACCCGACTATCAGTGGCTTTCATTAAAACAAGAAATCATCCAAAGATGAAGAGACGCTCTAAAACAGACGCAACCGTAACATTTTATTCTTCGAAGCTTTTTACTTTGGAACAGTTTTCCAGAAACACGCGCGGCGTCAGAATGGAGTAAATCCGCCTCCAGCTGCGTGTTTTGATCTGAAACTCTGAAGCGTGGAGGGAGCGAAAACTGAAGCAACCAATTAACAGCCAGGTGTTTCAGGTTTTGTCTTGGTACAGCTTCGATTCCACACAACTCAAAGCTAATAAAACCTTCTCCAGAGGTGCAGAGTGAGGCAGGACTTTCAAAAACTCACACTTCCTGTTTGGCGCATCAACAAATGCAAACAAAAATGCAACATTCCACAAATTCCAGGTTTTCCAGCAGCTCAGAAGGCAGAGAAAGTGACAGGCTGCACCCACCCAGGAGGCTAATTCTCTGCAGGTACCTGGAAATACGGGGCATAGCTACAGGCCTGAGGGGGGGGGCTGAAGCCCGCAGCACCATATGGCAGGTAAGTTAGTGTCTGCTGGGACAGGGAGCTCTGGATGATGTAAGGCTCATAGCAATAGTGCTACAGGCAGAGGCAGAAATGGTTATTAACTGTCTAAAGATATCAGACTGCTTTAATGTTTAACTGGGTGACATTACCAGGGTCATGACCCCCATGCGGTCCAGTTCCCTGTTCGGGCTGCGGGGAATGCGTCTGGGGGTGGACTGGCCCGAGTTGGGCGGCGATCCGCTCAGCGACGAGCCGCCGCACAGAGACGGCGGGATGGAGCTGAGCGAGCGGAAACGCCCTCCAAGGCCGCCGTCGTTGCCGCCGCCGACGCGGCATTCGATCTCCTCCGCTCGGATCGCCGTGCTCTCCTTCTCCTCTTGGATCATCCTGCCGGGGTAAAGAAAGGAAATATTAGATTAATATTCCAGGAATGGTGGAGAAGTTTGACTTCAGCAGGACTGGAGAACATAACTCAGGATAATAACCTAATTTCATTGTTGATGGCGTCCAGCTGCTCCTGCAGCATCAAGGCGAGCGTCTGGGCGTCGGCCTGTCCCGGGGACAGCAGGTCCACCGAGCTGAAGATGGTCTCCCGGTCCTCCTCCAGGTCCGAAGCGTCCATGTCGGTGTCGAAGGCCTGGGCCACGTTAGCCAGGACGTTAGCCTGCTGCATGCGCTCCCACTCCTGCTCGTTCAGCGTCTGCACCTGCAGTCAGGAGGACACGCGCACACACACACACACACACACACACACACACACACACAGACAGAGCAGGGGACGTGATGTTTGGGACGCCAGCATGGTTTCAAAACGACAGGACAGAGGTCAAAGGTCAAACAGGCTGGTGAGTTTTAGTCTCAAGCGCTGACGGCGTTGCCAAGCAGACTGACTTACATGTCGCTGAAGTCCACAGATGGAGCAAACAAAAAGAAGCAGAAAAGAAGAGAATCGTCAGAAAGAGTCGGAGCATCGCAGAAACAGGAAGAGTGGAAAGATAAGTCAGAGGCTGCAGAGAGCGAAACGGATCTTTAATCTGTTCTGGTTCGGCTCAGATCCTGCTGCTTATAGTCACAGCAGATGAGCGCAGCTCACCTTGGACGGCTCGTCCCGCAGCGCCGCCACGCGGCCCTTCTGAGGCCGTCTCAGAACCAGAGCGCTGCCGTAATGATCCGAGTTGCTGTCCATCATGGAGGACGCCGACACCGGGTACCTGAAGTCAGGAGTGCTGCCCAGCTGAGAGTGCCTGGTGGGGGAGTGAGTCCAGAGCTTAAGGAGTCAGCATTGTGTGCACACAGTGCCATCTTATAGCACAATCAAGTAACTATGTTACCTTCAGATGTTATAAAAATGCTGTATATATCAAATTTGACTTTTTGATTTAGCGCTTGAAATTGGGCCACTGTCTCTTTAAAAACTCATGGTCTTTATGAAGCTCCGCCTTCAGGAAGTCATTCCAACATGGCTCCTCTATTAACCCTTTGACAAGATTTTTACCCGCGCTGCTCTGAGAAGCAGTTCCTATGATGAGCTCAGCAGTTCCACCAGCTGATTGCTAATTGCTGCTGGCTAGTCTGAAGGAGCTGAGAGGGGGAGCTGTAGGGCAGGGCTGCTCTCTGAGGCAGGAGCTCAGAAGCAGCTCTGAGGAGGAGCTAGGTCCAATTCTGTTTTGGTTCTGAATGGTTGCCATGGAGATTAAAGGATTTGTATGTGTGAAAGAATAAAGGCAACACTCCAGTTTTTGATGAAGGAATAACATTATAACATGAAGTAAAGCTCGGAAAAGTAGATTTTACATAACACTGCCCCTTTAAACCAAACAGCAGACGGAGTGTCCATGGTAACGGCTGGGATGTTTACCCGTGCAGTAAGGAGTTACTCCGGCTCCTGCCCTGCTCACTCTCTGCCCTCATGGTCTCAATCTGGATCAGGAGTTGCTCCTGCATGAACAAACATTCACACAGAGCAGCTGGGATGTTAAAACCCAACAAAACACAGAAATTTTATGTAAAACGTCGACAAAGGAAGCATTTCTTCACCTTCTCATGGTGAGACTCCTCAATCAGCTTCTTGGTGTGCTCCAGTTCTCTGATCAGGGCGTTCTGAACAGAGAGGAGGAGAATTAGGTCATAAGTCATGTTTCTGTATCAACAGATAATCGATCTAACAAGCTCCGAAATGCAGAAAGAATCGTATTAGTTTGTGTCCTGCTGGTTTGAATTCCCTTTTACAGGAATCAGACACTTTGAACAATTCAAGCACTTTCAAGGTAAGTTTTCAAACATTTCCAGCACAACACTTTGGAAATAAAAAAGCAATACAAATGAACCAAAAAAGACTTTCAATTCAAAATTCTATATTATTTGTTACAGTTATTAATATTTTATTTGAGAGAATATTCTACATTCTACAGCAGGGACATCATTTTCTGTTTGGAAATATGTCTCTCTCACACACTTCATATGCGTGACTAGTCCGAGAACAAAAACTCATTTAACAAAAATGCAATAATTTAACAATAATAGAAAATATAACACACTTAAAAACTCACTGAGCCATTAGGAATAATATTTATTATTACACTGAAACAATCCAAACAAGCCTAGTTAAGGTTAAGGAACTTCCTGCTCTAAATTCTAAAATACAAAGAAATTCAGAAAGAAAATCTCTAAAAAATATTCTGGCAATTAAATAAAAATAAAATTGGTAATTCTAGCTGACTTAAAATAAGAACATTTTAGTCTGATTAACGTGTCTTTTTATTAGGTGTATGAAAATATCTGGTTTCAACCTTAAGTAATGTTTTCCAAATTTAGGCTTTTAATCGCGCATTAGATTTATTACCAAAATGTGCAGATTGAATATAAAGCATTTCAAGGACTTAAGCACTTCAAGCCTTGAAAACATCCCATTGAAATTGAAGAATTCTCAAGGATTCGATGCACCTTTATGAACTCTGCTGTTAGCCTAGAAAGAAACACTTTTCCTCCCAAGAAGACAGACTTCCCTGGAATCATGGTCAACAAGCTCTCCAGGATTTCTTAAGTGACTCATTTCCTGTCCAGTCTGTGTTCACACAATGTATTTTGCTGCTTAAACTAAAGAAATGAGGGTGAACTGCATGTTGCAGGTCAGGTGGTGATCACCTTGTCCTCCAGAGCAGACATCCTCTCTTTGAGGTGCAGCTGCAGCCTCTCGTTGGACTCGGACAGCAGCTTGTCCACCGTCTCAGACAGACGTCTGTTGTGCTCTTCGTTCATCTTCTCTCGCTGCCTCGCCTGCAGACACACAAATATTTCCAACAGGTTTCTGTCATGTCTGCACTGCAATCTGTAACATATATCGTCTTATGCTTCAGTACAAATGGTTTTTAGGATCAGAACATTCTCTTTATTCCCTTAGTGATATTTTTAGATATTTGTCTATTTTTTTAATACTTTGTTTTTATCTGATTGTCTATCGTTTTACTGCTTCTATGAATGGGAGCTATGGAGTGCCACATCATTGTCCTTCAGAAAGAATAAACTATATCCATCCATCTTCAGGCGCAAACCATGAACATGCAGATCGGCTGCATTGCTTCACATGTATCTCGGTTTTCCCACCCTGAGCAGTTCCTGGTTCTTTTCCTCCAGCTGCGCTTCCATCTGTCTCAGCCGCTCCTCCACGTTGCCGTGGCGCTCCTCTGCCTGAAAACAGAGGAAAGTGTCAAATCTCCCATCCCAATGATTGAGCCCCATGCCAGAGAAGGACTCAGCCCTTACAGACATGACCCTAAAGGATGTGCATGACCTCTGAAGGATGGAGTCATCAGCACAAACAGAAAGAAACAAAAAGAAATCATCTTTAACATCATTATAAAACAGCAGCTTAAACAACAAAGACTCGGGCGTGCCGTGGTGGCGTAGCGGTTAGCGCGACCCACATTTGGAGGCCTTGAGTCCTCGACGCGGCCGTCACAGGTTCGACTCCCGGACCCGACAGCATTTGCCGCATGTCTTCCCCCCTCTCCTTATCCCCTTCCTGTCAGCCTACTGTCTAATAAGGGACACTAGAGCCACAAAAAGCCCCCTGGTGGGGAAACAAAAAAACAACAACAAAGACTCAAACTCAAAGAAAAACATTTGGTAAACAGGTTAGTAAACAGGCTGATTTAATGATGGATCCTGTCAGAATCTCCTGAGTTAAACCCAAAATCGACACCAGAACCCCACAATTCACCAGATTTTAATCCATAAACTGAACTTAACCAGGAGAATTTGGTTGTTTTATTACTTTAACAAACTTTGAGTCATCAGACCGTTAACAGTTTCCACCTGGTTAAGTTCAGAGAAAAGGAACCCGGTTCATAAAACTGGTCTACCTTGGTCTGGGTCTCAGAGCCACACACATGACACTGAGGGTTGGACATGAGGACAGTGGCAGCAGCATGTCCACCCCACAGACCAGCAGGACACAGACAGAAAGAAGACATGATCGTTTAACTCCAGAAAACAGAAGAACATTGATGATTAAGCGGGGCCGCCTGACGTTCTGTTTGCACTTTCACAACTAGAACCGGAGACGAGCTGGTACAACGTTGGGACGGACATGAGGACGACTCAGAGCTGCGCTGGGTGTTTACACCGGGTTTGGACATGGCCAAGCTGTCTTTCTATGCCATGTTTTATATATGCGCTTTAAGCTGCAGCCACAGAGGAAGTGACTCCTGCTTCATTAAATATGCATGGAGGAAATGGCTTGGATGGCAAACAACCAGGACTGGTAGGGAGTTAGAAAAACCTCCAACTTTAAAATAAATAGGTTTTAAAAACCCCAAAAGACAACTCATCTTTTCTGTAAGCCAAAGTGAACTGATCCATTAGGAAAAAACTAAAATAATTCTGTTTGTTGATCTGCAGTTGAAGGAACAGCAAACTAAAAAATTGCACTAATTATAAACATTAGGTCTATTAATGCTAAAGTGCTACACCATCACAGTATTTTCTTTCTTTTATTTATTTAACCAAGAAGTAAAACCAGATCCAGATATCCTTTCTGCTACTTAGCTAGCAGAAGTAAATGCTGAAAGCGCAATAATGACAGAGTATTCAAATTTATTTATGTAATTTTTTTTCATGCATTTGTGTAATAACTGTTTCCTTGCAGCAAGAAGGTTCTGGGTTCGATTCCCGGCCCGGGGTCTTTCTGCACGGAGTTTGCATGTTCTCCCTGTGCATGGTGGGTTCTCTCCAGGTACTCCAGCTTCCTCCCACAGTCCCAAAACATGACTGTCAGGTTAATTGGTCTCTCTAAATTCTCCCTAGGTGTGAGTGTGTGTGTGTCTGGTTGTTTGTTCTGTCTGTCTCTGTGTTGCCCTGTGACAGACTGGCGACCTGTCCAGGTGACCCGGCCTCTCACCCAGAACGTTAGCTGGAGAGGCAGCAGGACCTCCTGACCCCACTAAGGACAAGGGTGTTAGAAAAGGGATGGATGTTCAATTAACGCCCCTGGTAGTTTGTTTATGTAAATCCTGTAGTCTTCTGTAAAACTCATTTGTTTGTTGGTTGCATATTTGTCATTTGCTCAAAGTCTTTAGGAAAAAAATGAAAGCGAGACGAGGAAATGGAACTGCTGAGTAAGCAGTCTTCACCCACTTCAAAATAAGAGCATGAACTTTAAATTACTTGAAAAATTCTCAACAGTTGAAAACCAAAACTTTAACATAGATGTCAAACTTTATTCAGCTGAAAGTTGAATAAGTTGAAAGTTGAAGCAGACAATGATCACTTTAGAAATTATTTCCCTAAAATGAATTTAGTGGAAGCTAAATGCGCTAAACCTTCAAAATTATTCTAGTGAAAAATTAGCTCCACTGCTGGCGCATTAGCAGAAGTGTGTCCACAGCTGTTGATCTGGAATGGGTCACAGCTGGTTTTAATGCACAAATGTTTCGGCAGCAGAGCAAGACAGGATTGCTGCTGTGTACACTGACCAGCAACAATTAGTTTTACGCTGCACTAAGCAGCAAAGTTTCCAACATGAACTTCATCTGAACAGTTTGACAGAAGCTGAAACAGTTTAAAACAAGGTTCTAGTGCCATGTAAATAATTACATAGCATGCTCAACACTTTGTTGGCCAGCATGTCACATAAACAGGGTATTGTTTAATGTTTTTCTGCTTCGATAAAGGTTGCAGATTCCTGTCCTCTGAGTTTCCAGGCTGAGCAGGGAACAGCAGAGGTTCTCCAAGACAAGAGTCCAACTATAAATGGATAAAAACAGAAGCAGGTTTCTAAAAATAGATCTCTGGATGTTTGGAGACTTCCTCAGCAGCTCCTGCAGGGAGGCCATGGATGTCATTCTGACGGGAAACTACAATAATCCTGGTCAGATTATGATTATGAACTCACAAACCGTCCTGGCAAAAGCCTGAGCTGATTCAGTTCTACTGCAGCTCCAATAAAAGAACACTTTGTTGCTCAGCATGCAGGTGGCATCATACAGGTTGGCAAAAAAAGGGAGTCAAAGACGAACATCTTCCAGACAACTGGACGATAAATTTACATTTACCAATGACAGACGCTAACCAGCAAAAGTATATTAGCAGCTAGTCAGCGATAGCCTCAACTACCTCAAGTAACACACTGAAAATGTCTTTGTGCCACTCAAACTTTGATAAAAAAATTAAATGTATAGAATAAACAATATGATATAATCCTGCCGTGACAAAACTTAAGACTTGTGATTAAAGCATTTCAGGCCAACTCACATTTTGTTTTATGAATTTCAGTCATTTTAAGGCCTTAATTTTGGATACATGGATTTTAGGCTGTTTAAGGACGTGCTGACACCCTGACCTACACCACGAAGCCCGGGGCGTTGGCAGGTTTTCGTACCTTGGTGAGGGCAGCAACCCTCTGGGCCAACTCAGCCTCCACCTCAGGCAGAGTCTCCGCCTTGCGGATGGTCTGCTGCAACTTCTGCTCGGCCAGCTCCAGCTTCTCCTGCAGCTGACGGTTTCTTTCCTCGGACTGAAAGAGGAAAGAAGTCATTAGCAAACATAATGGCGACTCGTCTGCGTTACGCTGCAGCCTCGGCGGTCGGCTCCACGACGTGAATAAAATGAAAAGAGAAAGAGTGACTGGCATGAGGAGACAAAGGGAGACAGGATGAAGAGATGGGTGAAGGAGGGGAAAGCAGGAAGGGAAGAACAGAGCATTCAAAGTGACACAAAAACAGACAAAAAGCAGAAGAAAAGAGGAGGAAGACGTCTCCGTCTCCAGTGACTGCATGTAAAGAAACCAACCAGTGTTTCAGGGCCTTCCATTCAGCTGGAACACAGCGAGGATTCAGTGGTAGCAGCGGCTGTGTGCAGCCATGCAGGCTGGAGCCCCGGACCTACCTGTCTGTAGAGGGAGTCCTTGTTGGCCACTTCGTTCTCCAGCTTGTCGTTCAGGTCGTGGACGGATGTGGCCTCCCGCTGAGCGGCGAGGTAGCGCTTCTCCAGGGTGGTGATCCTCTCCTCCATATCCTCCTTCTGAGCCATGGACTACCAGACAGACATCTGATCAGAGCTCTGAGCGCCACCAGCCGGTTCCGCTGGAGTCTGGCGGCTCCGCTCACCTCTCTGAGGTCCCGCTGTAGCCTGGTGTTCGTGTCTTCAGACTTTATGATGTCCTTCCTTGCCGTGTCCAGGTCCTCCTCCAGCTCGTTGATGCGTGACGCCATGGCGACCATGCGCTCCTTCATCTGGCCCAGATCAGCCGTCTGACGGTCCACCACCTCCTGGAGCTCACCGACCTTCCCGAACCCGGACTCTTCTTCCTGACTCAGCGAGCCGTCCGAGGACCGCTGTGAGGACATCAATGACACAATGAGGAAAAACATTTATCAAACATGCAGTATGATAAATCTTAATACAGCCAAAACAAACGTGCTAGCCTAGCGCTAGCAGGAGTTAGTTAAAGACAAAAGAGAAATCCTCCAACAGCTAAAATCTGATGCCACTCCATTTTTGTTTCCATTTCATGAAGAAGGAAGTTGCTGTCAGTGTCTTCAGGGGTTTTTGTGTCGTTTCCTTCAGTGGTTCTTGGTGCAGCGCCCCCACAGGCCAGGAGGGGAACAGGTTGGTTTGACTCAGAGCAGATAGAAAGAGAACAACAGCAGCTGGAAACAAATGCTGCAGTTTTGGTCCCCCATCAAACCAAGTTAATCGAACTTTAAGTGGGGAAAACATCCTAAATCATCCATCACAGACGCTCTCACTACCATCTTGGAAATCTTCTCATCTCCATCTACTCCACCTCTTTCTGCACCACCCGTTTCAACGATTCTCTCCAACGTTAATTTCCCTCATATGCTAATTTTAATCATTTTTGAGGTTGACCAAACCCTCTATAGTCACTTTGTTATAATGAAAAGCACAAAGTCTCTAAGAGTGGGATGTCCAGCCACATTGAAGCAGCACAATCAGATTTGTTCAAGCCAGCCATCAGCAAGATTTACTGTGTTTCTGTTTGATGTGTTCAGATCATTGTTCGCCAACAGATGGCTTTAAACTCCCTCATGATTTATTCTTCTTCCTTCTGGTTGCTTCTGTTAAACGCCATAAAAAAACTTGTAGAGTTGGTTGAGCATTTAGTTGAGTAACCAAGTCAACTCCATGTATCTCTGATGAATCCCAGCCACATTGAAGTCTGGATACTTTAATGTTTAAGTGCTTTAGTAGGACTTGGTAAAAACAAAATTTAACCAAGTTAATTGCAGGGTCTGTATTCAGCAACATTTCCAATTCAAAAACCCTTTTTGCTGCTAAATTATTGAATTATTAAACATGATCTCAACAACAAAGATATTTATAGCTTTTAATCTGTTCAGTTAGTAATAGTATCTGTAGAAGCTGAGCATTGATTGTGTGAAGCACACAAAGCCACGGTGGGTTTCCTCACCTTGCCATTAGTGCTGGGTGTGTTTTCAGACGTGTGGTTGACTTCGCTGGTTCCGTCTGCCAGGCCTCGTTTCTGGCCGCTCTGTTCCCTGAGGTAAGCAAGCTGTACAACCAAACATGCAGTCAGGTGATCAACACATATAGATTTGCATTTAACAATTCTGATTTATTTATTTAAGCATTAGGCAACCCCTAATTTTACATATGTGAGAGGAAAACTAAGCAGAAATATGTTAAAAGTGTGAACAGATAAATGAAAGGACAGCATACTGGGTTTAAACAGCGTTATATGTTTAAAGAAACTGTGATGTTACTACTTTGAATGGTCATGAATGGTTGTCCAGGTTTCCTGAAAGACTTTCCAAAGTTCTTTTTGAGGACTTAAAGGAAAGAAGTGATTTTATTAGCAGTTTTACTGAAGGATCAGATCCAATGGCATATTTCTTCCTAACAGCCCACAATTCAAAAAGAGCCAAAATTCAGGTTAAATCCCAGATCTGAACAGAACTTCACTGCACACTTTTCTATGGCTACACTCACACAGGCGGACTATCAGGAGGGATAGTCCGCCTGTGTGTCCGCTCTGATTCAGTCCATGTGGAACTGAATTGTATCAGATAGCTTTCAAACATAAACAGCGCGCCACGGCGGCCATATTTACTGTTGCTGGGGGACGGCTGTGTTCTTTTTTAGAGCCTGCGGGTCACTTTGGAGTCGGAAACCATTCACACAGACGTCTGATTGCAACTGCATTTCATTAGTAGAAAAACAAATCTGATTTTAGAAAAAAGAACGCAGCCTAACTGGATCTGTCTTGACAGTATGTCTGCTGTCACCGTCAAGCTAATAAAGATGCTGGACGGGGATTTAAAATCCAAATGGACTCACTGTTATAATTCGCTCAATTTTGAAAATATCTGCCAACTGACAACTCAAAAGTAAACCCAAACCAATATAAACCATTAGGTTTATAATGGTTCACTGGAATGAATATCTAGAGAGAGTGTGTGTGTAGCTTTAGAGTAATAAATGCTCCATTCCTAATAAAGTCAAAGTGTTTTAGGTTTTGTGCATGTGTGTGGGGGCGTGTAGGTGTGTGTGTGGGGGCGTGTAGGGGTGTGTGTGGGGGCGTGTAGGGGTGTGTGTGTGGGGGTGTGTGTGGGGGTGTATGTGGTCCGGAGCTGAATCGAAGGAACAAAAGATGACTCCAGCTTGAAGTGCACACAGGAAATCTAGGACAAATGTCTGACATCCTCTGGGCGTTTAGTCAACAATCATCCAGCTGAACTTTCCTGCACTTCCAAACGCTGCTCTGCTTCAGCTAACACTGAAACGATCAAAGCTCAAAGAAGAACTAAATAATATTGCACTTATATCATTTAGTGAAACATTTCCACGAAACATTACAGGGATGCATTTCTCTGATCTAAAAACAAAAAAGCTTGTTTCTAGCATTTTTGTCAATAAATGCCAAAGTGGGATGTCCGCTGCCATCCTGGGTTTATGACCTGCACTGTGCCTCAGTCAGCTACAGTTTGGTTGTTTATTAGTGGAAATGGAAGAAACACCCAGACTTAATGTTAGTAACTGATATCCAACCAGTGTGAACCTGAACCGATGACTGGATGCTCAGAATCGAGTGAAATCTCTTCAGATTTGGATTCTGATGATCAGGACCGTCATGGCCGACAAAAAGACGAGTTTACAGCAGAGCTAGAAATGTTAAGAAGCAGTATCCATAAACAATTTGAGCATTTAGTGCATTAATATGATTTCTATTCTGATAATTATGTGAAGCATATATCCGAGTCCGTGCTCGCTCCTCATTGTTTCATTTTCTCATCTGTGATGTCTGTCTGCCTGTCTGTCTTTCCCCTGAAGTTGGCTTAAAGTTACTTTTCAGTTCTCCTTTAATCTCTCCAGAAGCATTCTACATTTTATTTCTTCTACCTCAAAGTCACAATGACACTTTATACCTGAACACAATCGTATTTGGCCCTCATAAACGAAGGACACATCTCCAAACTTGTTAAAGATTTTCAGAAGGTTTTCATGTTTGCTTACTTCTTTGTGTGAGATGGCGAGTTGCTCCTCCAATGCACTGCATCGCTCTAAAGCAACACGAAGTCTCTCTCTCACCTTAAAACACAACAGTTCATTTTTAACTGGTCATCAGGAACCAGATGACTGAAGTTTCACTCTGCAGGGCGTTCATTGTACCTTCTCATCAAGGGCTTTGTGGTGTTCAAAAAGTGACTTTAGAGCTTTAAGGACCTCCACCTCGCTGGAGACGCCAGCAGGAGACTGAGCCTGCCTCTTCACCACAGTCATCCTCAGACTGCGCTCATGACGTGACACCAGGCACTCCAGGTGCTCCAGCAGCAGCTGCAGAGCGAGAACAGGATAACATTAGCATCCGCTATGCAGGAACCACGTGTGCATCAGCAGAACCGCTGCATGTTGTGAGATTTGTTGTCTGTAGTGGGAAATTTGTGATGATTAAGCAGCTTTCCACATGGGTGGTTTTTGACAATGCTTTGGATTATAAGACAGAAGCTGATTGGTGGAGCGCTGTTATGACAACCATCTCCAGTCCAAACAGAAACAGACAGGAATTTGCCAGGTATGTTCTCTCACCCGAGTGTTGTTTCTCTCTGCCTTCAGCTCTGCAATCTCCTCCTCCTTCTCCAGGAGCTGCTCCCGGTAGATGTTCACCTCCTTCGTCAGAGCAGCGAACTCCTGCAACGTAAACACACAGTCTGATGAATGCATGACAAGAAATACAATTATTCACTTTAAAAACCTAAAATCTAAACCAAATGTGTTCTGGCCTGCATGCAGATGTTTACACACAACCAGTTTCTATTCGGACGCTCTCCTCTCATCAACTTATTAGTTCCTAATTAGTGTGTTTTTTCCAGCTGCGTGGTGTGCAGCCATCCCACAGTAAGCCGCAGTAGATAATTGCACATTCCTGTGTCTTCATAAAGTGGCTGACAGTCATGCTTACATGATGAGCAATGAAGCTTCATACAACAATCTGAGTAAAAACCAGAAGTTATCTGATGGAGTTTCAGAGGCGTGATTCTCTACGTCCAATTCTGCAGCTCTCAAGTTTACATTACTCACATATGTCTCAACATAAAACGCATCTGGACACACATGCAGCGATCTTGGTGGTGCTTTTAGAGATTACATGCATGGCTGGGCGACTAAAGGATGAGCCGTGCTGATTTTCTTTGCCCTGCGGCGAAGGAACGGTGAGTGGCGAGGCCTTCTTGCTCTGACACTGACAGTAGCAGGAGGGGGGTGATCTTTTCTTTCACTGCTACAGAGATTCTCCCTCTCCTCCTGTCCAGCCTCTGAGCTCTTCCAGCAAACTGTCTACAGCACTGAAGGAGTGAGAGGAGCGATGCTATTGGTCAGAAGGAGACACATGGTCTCTCTGCTGGCCAGTGGGAAGCTTTTGAGTTGAAGGCCCAGGGGTAATTACAGAGCTGCTCACTTCCTACATTCCTGCAGAGTTTGGGAGAAGAGTATCTGTTCTTAGCATAAAGTCACAAAGTGGGGCTGAAACATCTGAGATCAACCAAAGTGACTCACGTTGATTTCAGGAACAACTCAAATTTCAGTTGAGAACAGAAAACTCAGTCCAGACATAAAGAGTAGGATTTCACATGAACAGATTCAGAAACAAGTTGATTGTTGGTCATTTCAGAATATTTAACAGTTTATTTAATGACCATCGATGTTGCAGATTTAAACAGCTGGAACTAGATCCCTGTTCAGGCTGGTGCTTTTTATTCTGCGGCTGTTTGGCAGAGCCTCACATTTTGGGTCCAAACTAATATTTTCTCATCCTGTGAAATGGATCAGCTGCCTTGTTCTCACCATAATCATATCATCTTTGGATCTCTAATGTTGGAGTTAATGATCGTTCTGTTCACACATTAAAGAGAAACAAAAGTAAAGCCCATAATTCCTCTACTTAAGACTTTATCCGAGTCCAGAATCTGATCCGGTTGGAGGATAAACACTATGAGCCATTTCTCTCGCTAGCACTAGCCTAGCACGTTTATTTTGGTTGTATTTACCCAGAATGCTGTGCGTTGTAGTCCACTTCCTGCTTTTGGAGTGGTTTCCAGTCCACTTGGCGTTCACATATGCATTCAAATCAAACCAGAGTTCACTTCAACCGAACCCAGACTGAGGTTTGGAGGACCAGAGTTTGTGTTTTTGTTCACCTCAGAGTTTATCGTGTTCACATCTCCGCAAACGAACCAGACCTTCTAAGCAAACCGACTGGAGTTGGATTAAAGCGACTAAACATTGCTGGTGTGAGTGAACTTGACTTTCGCCACTTTGGAACAATAAAGGTTATTTCTGTTTTCATTTCTGTTCATAGCAGTAGTCATTATTACAACATTTCAAGAAATTAATTTTGTTTCTCCTTCGTAAGCTGTTTCTGAACATAAAAATTCAGAACAGCAGAGGAAACAAGTTATAAGCAAAATTATCAACCAGGCGAGTCGAACGCAGAATGAAAATACACTAAAATAATCCTTTAATCCTGTTGTATTTTGCAGACATGTTGCTTTATTATATCAGGCAAATTTTAAGTCCTCAGCGGTGACTGAGTAACGGCAACTCGGTCCATTCTGCGCAGGTTTCAGAGAGAAACCTCCAGAACCAGAACCTTGTCTCAGCCTGATAACAGCAGCCAGTGACGGTAGATCAGTAACAGTCTGGTTAGAAGGAGCGAGCTGCTCTATAAGCTGTAAGGCCGAGGAATGGATTAAAGGGAGGGGAGCTACAGGGATATGTGTGCCAACCTGTTAAAGGAACAGTACAACACGGCAGAGGAACAATCCTTTCCAGGGAAAACCCAACTCTGACCTGCAGCACCACACTTTCATCCTTCACCCAACACGATTCCTGCAGAGGCGGGGCGCTAAACAAGCTGAGCATGATGCATAATGCAAATGACTGCATGCATGATGAAACAAAGGCCTTCTGGCATCAATCATTAATGACGAGTGATATCTGCCATCGGTCCAACGTCTACAGACACGAGCTGATCTGCAAGCATCCGTCCAGCTGAGTGTTGGGTCTGTGGAGAACTAGAGGAGCCGTCAGCAGACTGTTCAGAGGTGAGATGAGAAGCAACAGGCTTCCTACCTCCTGCAAAGTGACTTTAGCCGTTCTTAAAAGCTTAAAGCGTGCGCTGAAACGCGACACGGTGCAGACAGCATCTGTTCCCCTGTCAGGGGGAAGACCCACCTCCAGAAACCAGTCAGCAACAAAAAAACTGGTTAACCAACCATCCAAACACAACGACTGAACAATTAAAACTGCAGTCCTGGGTCTCTGTTTGAAGATCTGCTCAAAAATGAAAATTAATTTAATACATCTAAGAAACAACAAGGTTTGTTGGATAGCTCTGGTATGAAAATAAAGGTAAGACTCCAGAGGTCTAAAAATCATCAATCATGTTACCAAGTGACAGTAAATTAAGATGGCAAAAAGTGTTGAAATTGGGGTTTTTTCATAATCATTTCTGCCTGTCTATGATGTGAATATTTCTTTGAAAGTAAGCAG
The DNA here is from genome assembly GCA_903066815.1 of Brachyrhaphis roseni. Lineage (NCBI taxonomy): Eukaryota > Metazoa > Chordata > Actinopteri > Cyprinodontiformes > Poeciliidae > Brachyrhaphis > Brachyrhaphis roseni. Next base: position 26,747 of record CAEFZY010050586.1, read on the forward strand.
CTGTAATCCAGAACCTCTAGCAAACCAAGAATAAGATCTGACCATTTCTGGACCAACATTTATGCACAAAAGGGGAAGAATAGAAGTTTTGGGAAACCATTAGTTGAAAATTGCAAAACTTGCAGATATGAGTTTGTTATTTTCTGAAGGGTTTGTATTTCACCATATTTTCATTCATATTGGATCAGCTGATTCTTCTGAAATATGACAGATTATAAACCCTGATCAAACCAAAATGACCAAAACTTAAAGACATGCTGAGGAAAAACTGCAATGAGCAGAAACTAACTGACCTCAACTGATGGTTTGTTTCAGTTCAAGTAGAATTTTAGCTTCAAGCCTTCAGGTCCCTGCAGCTGATTTAGCTTAAATAGAAACCGACAGATTTAGTTTCTCACATCCTGTTCTGGATGATCAGATTTGCATAAACTGAAGTGACTCTGAAAAGATCAGCAACCAAAATGCATCTGGCTGGAGAAAAATAAAAACAGAACTAGAATAATTAAACCTAGTGTTTGGTATAGTTTAACTCTATTTTTAACCAACAACATTATTGGTAGAAGAAAGGCTGTGGTGCACAAAGGTTATACACTCTGTAGTACGTGTCATTACATCACTGTGTGTCTGTCCTTGTTTACACAGCAGCTGAGTCACACAAGCTGCAAAAAAAGGCCTTTGTGAAGCTGCAACTGGTCCCAAACAGAGACGGTTCAGAGATCAGTGCTTGTCCTGATAAATAGCAAGATGGCTGCTCAAACAACAAAAACCCAACACTGTCTGACCAGAGGGTTTGACTTTCACTCAACCGTTTAGAGGCTCTCATGTATCTGAAAAAGAAGAATGGGTCAAAAGAGTTCGGTTCAAATTTGAGAGGAAATAATAATTTGGGTTTTCTGATCCAGCAGAGATCAGCGTTTCTCTCTCAGGTCTCAGGTGTTCAGACTGAGCTTCTTTTGAAGTTAGTAACATTTGGTTAAAGGACAACACACTGTGACTTTCATGTTCAGTGGAACAAGCCGGCCTTTGTCTCTCCATATCACCACAGGCCATTCATGCCTTTGTGTCACAGCAGACATCTCAAGTCAGAGAGGGGAGAAAATACCAAAAAAAAAACAACAACCAAGCATTGGTTTTATTAAAATTATGTAACAACTCCGATGACTTTTCACCAGTTACAAGAAGTCTCTTTCACTTCCTGTTCTCACTGGGAGTAAAAGCTTCTCACCCTGGAAAACAAGTTTTAAATTAGCAGAAAACAGAAACTAATCAGGTTTTTCTGATTTCAGTTTTTCTTCGAGGTCCGATCTGCAGATTCTGAATCTGGCTGGTTCTGGTTTTCTTTCTAGAGCCTGAAACAGATTTTTTTTAAAAAACTCTTGTGGTTCTTAGCCAAGAAAATGCAAATCAGGTATGTTTCCATTGACTGGTTTGGAGTGAATCAGCCAAAGAGTAATTTCATCACATATTGATATATGGCTATAATAAACAGGAAGGTGAGGCTGCAAACTAGTAAAAATCTCCAATCTCAGAAAAATTGAGGGAAACTTTTCAGAGTTTCATGCCTCTGGCAGACCCACCAGTGGATGGGAATGTTTCCTACATCAGAATTTATTCTGAAAATGTGTCTCCATCTCCTCTTTAAAGCATTAAATCCTTTTAAGAAAAGCCAAAAACCACTCAAGTACAAATTTTCACCTTTTTCTGATTAAGCACATCAAAACGTGCATAAAAAACGTTAAATGAAAAAACGGTTACTGAATCTCTGGTGTCTGTCGCCTCTTTAAAGCTCTTTCTGCTCTACTTGACTGCATGAGAAGTGCTTTATAACGACTGGTTGACTGAAGACAGTAGATGCTGAAACCAGCAGCAGAACGTAACAACCTGCAATAAACAAACACTAGAAATCATCTGTTTCTGAGGCCCTGCAGGAGCTGCTGACATGTGAGCGAGTCAGACTGGAATGTCTCTGCATTCCAGTCAAAGGGTACGCACCAAGAGGGAGGGAACCGGAGGAAAACCTGGGCCTCCCCTCCACCTACAGCCCTGCATGGCACCGAATGCATGAAACATGTCAGTCAATCAGCTCCAACCTGTTCCTCCTCCATAACAAACCCTTTAAACTTCACATCCAACATGTATTATTTAAGTCTTTTATGAGTTAAAAGTTTGGATGCCATAAAGTCTATTTTGGATTAAGGTTTGAAAACAACTGCAGCTGTAAAGAGAAAAGCTACTGGATTATCAGAAACCCACAGGGAGATTATCAGGACGAACATGTGAAAAGTAGGAAGAAATCAACGTTTTATCAGATATGTTGAACACAGCTCCAATTTGTTTTAAACTGAGTGTTTGTTCTGCTATTTGAAGCATGTGAATATTCTGAGGCGTGGGTAACATGAGGAGGGGATTAAGGAACCTGGACTTGGCCTGTAAAGAACATATAAAGACTCTGTTTTCTGTCAAGTTTTATTAATTTCTCTCCAGTAACATCGGAGTTTCAGATTTAACACGAAAGACAAAGAAAGCTCTGCAACCTGAGAAAAACAGAGGAAAAACTGTTTTAATAAAGTTTTATACGACATCAAAGTGCAATAAAAACTGAATAGTAGTAGCATAAATGAATTATACCATTGTTTTGATAAGGGTAATAGTTTTTGAGTATTCTCGTTTCGCCTGCCACATTAAAGCAGACTTGAACTCAATCTCTAAAAGCAGCCCAATAAAACCTTAACATGCAAATAAATGAAAGTGTCTCCAATAACTTTATTCAGCTTTTCACTCTAGCTAAATCCCTAATTCATCATCAATGGCTGGAAAAAGCTGTCCACAGTTCAGCAGATTTAAAATGTATTTCTGTTTCCACCCAGTTCATGATAGTTTGTTGACCCATTAGCATTACCCGTTCATCTCCATTAAGCTTTAGGATGTTTTCTCTCCTGATAGTCCAGAAGACTTTGTTCTATCGGGACTAAAACTGCATCATCTGCTCCATCTCCAGCTGCTGTGGTTCTTTCTCTCTGCTCTCAGTCAAACTAATCAAACCCTATGACCAACCTGTTCCCCTCCACACCTGTGGGGGTGCTGCACCAAGAACCACTGAAGGAAACAAGAAAACCTCAGAAGAAGACACTGACAAACTTCCTTCTTCACCAAATGAAAACTAAAATTGAAGAGTCAAATTTTAGTGTTTTAGTGTGATTTCTCTTTAGTCTTTATCCCATTTCTCTAGACTAGCGCGTTAGCTTTGATCATATTTACCCAGAATGCTTTGCGCTGTAGTCTACTTCCTGCTCTTGGCATAATCTCCAGTCCACTTGGCGTTCACATATGCATTCAAACTGAACCAGAGTTCACTTCAACTGAACCCAGATCGAAGTTTGGAGGACCAGAGTTCGATTAGCTTTCACACCTCCCCAAACGAACCGGACTTTCAAGGCAAATGGATTGGAGTTGGATTAAGGTGGACTAAACAGGGCTGGTGGGACTGCAGCCTTAATTTTGCATCCCTTCCTACAGATCCACAGAGGTCCCTCCTGTCTGCAAAGGAATACTTTCTATTCATAGCTGGGACAGCTACCGGTCTGTCACGTCCATGTCTTGTTTAGTCAAACATGAACCAAGAAAAGCCTCACCTGGATGGTAACTGTGTTCTAATGGAGAAACACTCAGCCAGAAGTGCAACAGTAACGGATGAACAGACTTTCTGTTGTGATCTCCTCTGCATAATTTAAAGGAGGAAACCTGAACCCTTCGTTATGAAAATAAAACCCTGCATGAGAAAAACATGAGTAATTCATCTAACAAAGACCACAGAACAGATGGATGAAGGCCGGGTCACAAGTTCTGCAGCACATTATGCAAAGAGATGAAACAGAAGCAACACCATCACTAATTTATAACAAGAGGGTCATTCATTTTAATTAACTTTAATTTCATACAAAATGGTGCAAAAAAAAGCACCATGTTTCCTCTGAATCTTCATTAATTATTACATTTTAGGACCAGATTTGAGCTTTAATTCATGAGGCGTCAGTGACAAACTTTTTATCCACTTTGACTTCCTGATGATTTTTTTGGTGTAAATCAAGTCCAGTGCTGGGTTGTGCAATAAATCGCAGAGTTATCATTGGAGGATTAATGTATTCATTAACAATATCACAAGGAACTGAATGGAGTTAATGAATCCAGACTGCGTATGCTAGAAACGCATCCAGTGCAGTTCTGGGACTTTAATGTGTTAAGTTTGATTAATTAATTACATAATTTTAACTTGTTAAAAACTTTAACGCAATTAATTGCATTTTCTTCGTACATATAAAGGTCCCAATGAAACCTTTATATTTGGGGGTTTCTAGTAAAGAAATATTCCCTCAATGTCAAAACATCACTTTCACAACTCTGGTGTTTCCATTAAATGAAAAATGGAATTAAAATCACATTTGAATATGTTTGTTCATGCAATAAGTCATTAAAAAACACGCCGCACCATCATCCTTCTACTACTACTATTCCTGTCGTCATCTTCTTCGTGGTTTCCGCCAGTGGCAGCATCTGTTTATCACGTGAAGTGAGTGATTTGTTAACCCAATTTCAATACGTCCAAAAAAACAAACAGCAATCACAATCAAAAAACAAGTTTTTCAAAACTGCTGTTTCCATTAAGCAAATTTACTTTCAAAATGTGCAGATATATTGTCAATAGAAACGCAGCTGGAGACTAAAGAAGAAAACATGCAGATGTTGCACCTAATGTCATGCAGCTATAACATTATAAACATCACTGTCAGATCAAACTAACCCCCCGCTGTGGTGTCAAGATATTAATGTCGGATCAACATTTATGCTAATACCTGCTATAACGTCTCCACCCACCTGAGGTAAAGCAGTGTTGAGCTGCCTCTGCAGGGAGTCCCGTTCATGGCTGACTTCATGCAGCTTGCTCTGAGTCAGGCCCAGATTCTCCTGAGTCTCTCTCAGCGTGTCCAGCAGCCGGTCCCGCTCCTCCAGCATGGACACCATCAACGACTCAAAGTGACCCTCAGAGTCAGACTGCAGCGGCGACCCGGAGCCTCTGCGGCCGCCGCCGTTCCCGCCACCGGGTCCTTCGGTCTCGCTGATGGTGGGCATCACCTCACACATCATCTGCACAGCAGCAGGGAGTCCGAAACACAAGCAGGGAAAGAATGAGGTGGGGAGCATCAGACATCCGTAAAATCAACTCATATTTAAATAAATCGTATGAAATATTTAAGTTTTCAGTAGTGAGAACATATATTAACCCTCTGATGCATAAGTGGGTCCTTTTTGACCCGATGAGGTTAACACCCTTAGAAACATAAAGAACCAGCATTTTCTCAGTTTGGTTTAGAAAACCCTGCTGCATCTGAAAGACTTGCATCTTCTCCCCAAACCTACAGTTTTATTTTATTATGTTCTAAATATGGCCCTTTCTGAACAGTCTGAAGTTTTAATCTTTGAGCTTCAACCTTTTAACTTCCTGCTTGAATTTCCCAACTGTGGGATATTAAAGGATATTTCTATTCTGATATCCTTTTTGAACAAAGGATATTACTTTGAGTATTGAGTGCAATACTTGAGTGCAATACTCAAAGTACTTAGAGTGTAATTATTTGTTGTTGTGGAATAATTGCACAACTTAGTCAGTTGTGTAATCATTTTAGCCTATTAACTCCTTATGTTTGCTGCTTGCTCTATTTCACCGTCAATTTCTTTTTGACACAAATAAATGTTACTCCTAAAAGACAAACAAAGGATCATTCTACACAAAAACTAATTATGTTTGAAGACAAACTTGGATCTGATGCATTGAAAACCTATTTTTTAAAGTCTAAACGAGGATCTGGGCTTTGCAGAAGTATTCAGCAGTAGTCCTGAACAGCTTCTGTCATTCTGGATCATATTTTCTTTAGTGATCAGCAGCAGCAGAGAAACCTGCACTGGTTTGTTTAGTTGTTTCGCTATTAAGTAACTGACTGAGCCGTCAACTGATTAACATCTTCCTGTGTTGACTCGGCAGAATGGAGCGGAATCGGCTGATCCGAAATCATTTGAAAGGCTTCTTGACAGGAGAACTCAGACAAGCAGCTTAAATCATTTCTGACACAAAGACATTCAGAGGATTACGCTGCATCATCGCCTCAAACATCAGAATCAGGGAACAGCTTTTCATATTTACTAGCAACATTCAGCAAACTGAAAACAAGATTTCCTGACAAACTGCTTGTTCTCTGGATGCCATTAGCTGGGCCTTCAATAATAATGTAAAGTCATCTAAAAACTAACAGGTTAGTAGGACTTCCTCCTCTCACATCCGCCACATTGCCAAAACTAAAAATATCCTATTCTAGTGAAGCAGAAAAACTAGTTCACACATCTGTCATTTTAAGGCAGGACTATCCGTACTCTTTACTATCAGAAAGTCCAGAAAAATGTGCAAAAAGCCCTGAGCTGTAAAACACTGCAGTGGCTCCTTGTTCTCCAGTGGAACCAGCTCCCAGTTTACCGGAACCAGCTCCCAGTTTACCGGAACCAGCTCCCAGCGTACCGGAACCAGCTCCCAGCTTACCGGAACCAGCTCCCAGCTTACCGGAACCAGCTCCCAGTTTACCGGAACCAGCTCCCAGAGTACCGGAACCAGCTCCCAGTTTTCCGGAACCAGCTCCCAGTTTACCGGAACGGAACCAGCTCCCAGCGTACTGGAACCAGCTCCCAGCTTACTGGAACCAGCTCCCAGCGTACTGGAACCAGCTCCCAGCGTACTGGAACCAGCTCCCAGCGTACTGGAACCAGCTCCCAGCNTTACTGGAACCAGCTCCCAGTTTACTGGAACCAGCTCCCAGTTTACTGGAACCAGCTCCCAGTTTACTGGAACCAGCTCCCAGTTTACTATCTCTGTAGCTACAAACTGACCATTTCTCCTCATGCTGCTTCTTTCTCCTATTACCTGCCTTGTTTGCTACCATTTACTTCCTGGTTCCTCTCAGTTTTCTCGCCCTGTAAGTTTTTATTTGGCAACGAGTTTCAGTTTAGTGTTGGCATTTTCCTGGACGAAGTATCTATTGCTATTATTAACTATGTACTGCTGCCAGTTACTCACTACTTTTTCTTGCTTCTGTATATTGTGCCTGCTGCGTCTTCTCCACTTCCTAGTCAGTTGCATTTTACTGATTTCATTCTCAGATCCAAGATACGACGTCTGAGACAAACAGAATTTGTCTGATTGGTATGTTGATCGATTTAATCACCCGATACAGATAATTCAATCAGCAAATTCAAGGTGAGGGTTTGGAGACTAAAGGCACATTTTCCTGAAGATCAACACAGTGGAATAAATGATCAAAGTTAATATTTTCCTTAAAGAAGTGAGTGATCAGGGTTTCCTGAAATTCTGGAAAGTTGAATGACTAAAATAAAACTTTCCTCTAATCTGACGGTTCAATAACCTGAAGAACAGATTAAAAACAATAAATCTGTTATTGAGCTAATACGGCAATTTATTCAATAATTCAACAGTAAAACGTTTTTTGAATTGAAAATGTTGCTTATTTTGTTGATATTTTAATTGTGATTAATTCATTACAGATCCTGCAATTAACTCGATTAAACATTTTAATTAAGCCCCACCACCACTACTTACTTATAACCAAAGAGTAAAGAAGGCTGAGATCACCCTGGTTTTAAAGCTTTGTTTATGTTCTAGTTCAAGTCCTGTTTCTGCAGATTTGAGATAAGATAACGACTAAGTTCAAAAGCAGCAGAGATGATTTGATCACCAAACTTTAGAGGCCGGACACAATCCATCATTCCAACAACGCATGAAAGAAGAAAAAGAAAGTCGGATCATCTAGATCTTCAAACAAACTGTACCAAAGCAAAATATTTTATCAAAGCAAATATTCAAGCCAACATTCACCGCCAACGTTGAGCGAAGAACTGAGATCAGCGAATTGAAGAAGCCTGGAGTTCATTTAAAAGATGCTGCTTTAGCAACAGTTGTGAAGGATTTGGAGCCAGTGGGTTTACCTCCTGTACACACCGAGCCGGCACAAAGCGGAGAATCATGTGAGCTGGATTTAACATACCTACATGAGCAGCAGCAGCAAACACACAGACGGCTGAGGGAATTTAAAACAACCCTGACCAGTCAACCAAAAACTCCCTCCTGAAAGTGTTTGCCTTTGACACACACTAATTAACCAGACAAAACTGACCGGGTCAGCCCTAATTAATTGAAATCAGGAATCGCATGCTTCCAATAATAAATGCTGTTTGTGGTGGACTGAGCCAAACTTAACCTAATTTACTGGAAGCAAAAACCCTGAACCAACGCTTCATATTGAGGTCAAGCCACTCAGGATCAGCAGTGGGGGGGGAGGGTCGCTAAGCATCAATGGGAGGTAGCGACAGATGGTGAGCAACTCTGTAAAGACACGCTGTACGTCAAAAACTAAAAGGTAACAAATCAAGATTTGGATAAAAGACGATACATTTATAAAACTTCTAACCAATTAACTGCATAGAGAATTGTTTCAAGGCTCAGAGTGTAAAGGACTGAGTGTAAAATAAGAAGCAGAGTTGATGTTCTGCCTTTTATTAGCGTTCAGGTTTTTCCTGGATGATTTTTACAGATGACTGGTTTTCTTTGACAATTCTACTTAAACCGTTTTGAACATGAAGGAATCACAAAATGATCCTCATTTACTTATCAAACCAGATTTACTGCTTCTACCAACAACCACAGCTCAATGCTTCACATTTTCTAGTGACATTCTTGAAATTTTAGTCCAAAACATTCACATAATTGGGTTTCCTCTGTATTCTGAAACAATCACCCCAGAACAGAAGCTGTCCTCTGGTTCTGCAGCTCCTTCATGAATGATTGTATTTATTACCGTAGTTCACACTGCAAAATAGGTGTTTATAATCAATAAATTGCAAAGAGTTTTTATGATTGGAATAATCCTGTCTTTATTGATTCCTGCACCTGTATTTGACACAACAACAATAAACTCCTGCTCTGCACTGAGCTGCCATCCTGCTTACGTAAAGGGTTTCCTCACAGTTTTACTTTTTATCTGACATTGTTTAACATCTGGACAAAGTCGGTGTATAATCTAGATCAGATTATCTTAGAATAAATACATGTTTGAGTTCAGAGTTTACTACTTCCAAAAGAAAAGGGAATTTAAATGTTTGGTTTTGAACCAAACAAGCTTCAAGAACCTCGAGTCCAGCTTGAAACCCAAAAGTAAAAAGATCTAGAGGCCTAAATTAAATCAAACTAAAGCTTTTAGTAACTTAAAAATCAATATATTGGACAAATGGTCGAAATGTGATTTGATAATCTACATTTAAGTGTATCATTTCTAAAATGTAGACTTTCATCTTTTACATCAGAGGTCACAACCCCTAAATCAGTCATTAACTTTTTTTAATTCAAAGTTATGTCTTCAAATACACATTAAAATGAATCCAACATGCAACAAATTAATAAAATGAGGCATAAAATAAATATTGCAGTCAAAAACGCAAACGTTCACTGAGAAAAAATGTTATATTAAAAGTTCTGTAACTTTATGCAAAATAATACTTTGTCCGTATGTTTAAATAAATAGAAATAAAGAATCTGCAAATTAATTGTATTCAAAGCACAGTTATAAAGCATGTTTTATATAATGCCTAGTTTATCGTGAAACACTAGTCATTTTTTTACTATTAATTGAGGGTCTCCATTGGTCTGGAGAGGAGTATTTTATTAACGTTAAAAAACATTAATGAAATAAGGACTGTATGTGCTTTTCCACATTTAATTTTCATTCTTCTTTACTATAGAGTAGAAAAGTGATGAAAAGTCCATTGTTTTTTTTAAAACACCAAGTTGTTGTTAGTTTTGACAAAGATATCAAACAGGAAAGAAAATGTTTCAATCTGAAAATCACTAATCAGACCCAATGAAGGAAAAATCTGCCAATTCTGATAATCCAGAGGAACTGATTGGTGCTTCTGTTCATCTTTTCTTACAGCTGAAATCTGCATCCTGGGAAGTAAAACATGAAGTGACAGCTGCATCATCAACTCTGGACATTTCTGTTAAAACCTCTGGAGAGAAGGATAATGGAACATCCAAAGCCAGTTCAGCACCATCCAACTACAGTGACACATAGCTCACCTTTGCAGTTTGACGTTAATCCAAACTCCTTTGTAATCCACGTTTTGGAGATAAACTAAATCCAACTCTATGGAAAGGTCTTCAACAATATCCAGGGTTATTCGGGAATTCTTAATTCCGTTCAGGGGTTGGGATTAAGGCTGTGGAAGAGTCCTTTAGAAGGGGAAAAAAATAAATTTCCTTAAGGCCTCAGACCCACACAGAGTGAGAGGGGGGCAGTATTCCAACTTTGGCCGGCTAACTCCGTGTTAGCACGCTAGCTTCCCGAGTGAGCTGGTGATTCGATGATTGCATTCCTGGATTTGGAAGTAAAGTGTCGATCTTTGCACATCAAAAACACACAAACACCCTAAAATATAAAGTTATTCTAATCTAAAATAGTATTTCATAACTGACAGATACACCGTGATCCAGTCAGGTGACGTGGAAACTGTTGCTGAGCGGTTAGCTAATTTGAAACAGAAATCTTTGGCTTGGAGTCAGTTTAAATCGACAGCTACTAGCCTGCTAGGTAGCTAACGCTCACTACTTTTAATTTATGAACAAACACGTAATACTCGGTTTCGTATAAAAGTACGCAACATTGTAAAACATATACTATAAAATCTATTTCAAAGTGTTTAAAATGATAAAATCTTGAAACAGGTCTTCAAAGCTGCCGAAATGAGGAAAGTATCCAGCAGCGTTAGCACCTCGGCTAACGTTAGCTTCCCGTCGATGCGGCTGCGGAGCGGCGTCACCACATCACGGCGCAGCTCCGCTTCCACTCGGAAACTTCCAGCCAACACCGGCCCGTTAGCGACGGTTTTCTCCCGAACTTTAATCCACTCCCTTCACGGGGGTTTCGCTTAGTGTTTCCGACCGAAATAAAAAAGTTCCGTTGGTCCGGTCCTGTGTTTTAGCCGTCGCCACCGCCTGGCAGCTTCGGCAGTCCGTGAGAAGCAGGAGCCTGGCAGTCTGCGGGAGGAGAGCGCTTCTTCCCCCGCGGTGGGCTGCTGGAAACCGGAGGAAAAGGAAGAGCAGCAGCTCTGAGTTCCTGTGAGGCTCAGGTAACATCCAGCCTGAGATTATCCCTGGGAAAGGTTAGTTATTGTGTTAATATGCTGCTACTTCTCAGGAATTTTATCACCCAAAAGTTATTTTCCTTTTCAGTTTTTCAAAAATAACTAGAATGCAGAGATAGGAATTCAATAAATATACTCAAGTAAGAGAAATTCAGCATATTCTAATCAAGTGAAAGTAAAAAAAGAAAGAAAAAAAAAACATCTAAGGAAATACTCAAGTAAAAGTAGAAAAAAAGTATTTGGTTAAAAAAAAAAAACTCATCCAATGGACCAAAATATAAAATATTGTGGATATGTTGGCATTTTAAAGGCCAAAATGAAAGTAATACCTATAAAATAAAATTATTATAATAATAAAAAAATGTAAAAAACAGCCAAAAGAAAAAAATTTCCAATTTCTTTTTTTAATACATATGAAACTTTATTAAAAACTTTTTTAGTAAAGTTAAAGTGGTGAATCTTTGGTTAAAACAAATTTGTTCTTCATTCAGTGAAGTTTCTCACAGTGGGTAGAGGAGTCCAAAATTTTACTGAAGAAAGAGTAACGATACTTCACAAAAATATTACTCATGTAAAAGTAACAAGCACAGCAAGTCAAGAACGTTATTTCAAGTAAATATATCTGAGTAAATGCTTAGTAAATGGATGTTATGCATTGTAGACACAAAACCTAAAAAAGGATTTTGGGTCACTTTCTTTTAAAATGCTTGCTATATTTAATCAAGTATAATGAATTAGTAGTGGGGGACGTGTTTCACAGGAGCAACAAATCACTCCTCACTTTTCTTTTTGTTTCTTCCTTTGGAAAATAGGAAGAAAAAATCGTATCGCAATAAAAAGCTCCAACACTTCTAGGTTTTGTCTTCGTTTTTGAAATCTTTGTTTAAAACTAATAAAATTGCTAAATCCAGGACAATCATGGAAGAAAATCTGCTAGAGAAAACCACTCTACACATAGAGAATGGCCTAGTCAAAGTCCAGACCTAAATCCAATTAAGAATTGTATTTGTTTTCCTCATTTCAACCTGATGAGACACTTCAAGGTGAACTTTGAGAAAGTTTGTCATTTTGTTTCTCGTCTACAGGAAGAATGAAACTCTGTGTTTTTAAAATCAAATAAAAATTTGATGTATAAACTTTTTATGGATACCACCTAAAAACACTTTTATGTGAATTCATGTCATATTATTAAAACCAATTTAACTTCTTCAAATTGAACTGCATCCACCTTTGTCTCGTTAATTAACTTAAAAAATAGCTTGGACGATGAGCTTAAATTTTATTCAGGTCTAAGTGGGTGAGTTGAGTAAAACTGTTGTTACAGTCATTTACAAATTATAATTCAAAGCAGTTTTATGCATAATTCTTTTTGAGAAACATTCTGAATTCATAAAACCCAAATGAAGCTCTTCTGAAAATCTTAAACAGAAGTTTAACTCCATCTAGTGGTCATATATTGACTTTCTATTCTCTGAAATTATATATATATTAATACTCAATTTCCATGTTCCATTATTAGTGTGTTGCTTAAGTAATATTAATATATGAACACCTTATTTGATTTGATTTTAAAGTTTTTGAATATATAATTTTGTGGGAACCTGCGCTACAATGAGATGGAGGAGGTTGGTTGGACAAAACCAGCTACTAAAATACTTGTAGTACCAACCAACCAACCAACCAACCAACCAACCAACCAACCAACCAGAAACGTGCGGTCAGGGGAGGCCTCATAAAAAAATTATATATAATTGATTTTTTTATAAATAATTATATACAGACAAATTTGTTTGTTTGTCTGTTTTGTTGCTGGGGGTTAGATTTGGGGGTTTTGTGTGTAAATTGCCTCATTTATGTGGCGGTGGTGCATCTCTGCAGACAGACTCTCTGCTTGCATCATAATTACAGTAACAGTTGGTTACAGTCAGTTACCTGACTCATAATCCCAGTCAGGTTGCTGACTGGGATCCTAGTGCAGGATCTCCTCAAAATCAATAACAATGTTGTGGCTTCTTTAACTCTAGTTTCTTTGCTCCTTCTCTACATTAATGACAGAGCGGCGCTAACAAGTCTGGCTGTAACACTAGATTCTGTATTTCACACGTTTGTAGTTTCTGAAGGAAAAAACACACAGCAAAAATAATGAAATCAATATTTTATTAAAATTTTCAGAAAGAAGATGATAAAATCAAAAGCCTTTCCAAAAAGGACCTTTTTATAGAATAAAAGCTTAAGGCACATTTTTTATTTCAATTTAACAGAAGCAAATATTTTATTAAAACAGGAGAGAAATAATCAAAGGTTTTTGAGTAGCTGTCCGAATCATAATTAGATATTAAAAAGATTGAATTAATAGTTCAGAAATATCCAGAATCCCATGTTCAGATTATCCAAGCAGTTTGGCTGATGCTGCAGTTTTAGTTTTGATGTGCAGGCAGAGGTTGGTATTTGACCCTGGAGGTTCTGGTTTTGTAGATGATCATGCCACAGACCATCCCAACAGCAGCCA